>PVJX010001347.1:0-167259 GCA_004027295.1 Dolichotis patagonum
GTTTCTTGTAGACAGCATATGGTTGGATGTTGTTTCTTGATCCATTCTGCCAGTCTGTTTCTTTTGATTGGTGCGTTGAGGCCATTTACATTAATGGTTGTAACTGTTATATATTGGTTTATTGTTGACATGTTATCTTTCTGCTGTTGTGTCTTTAGCTTTCCATTCTGTTTAATTGTCTGCCTTGCTTGGTGGTTTTATCCCATGTGTATCTAGAATGTCTTTCAGTATTCTTTGTAGGGTTGGTTTGGTGTTCATGATGTTCTTCAGCTGTTCTTTTCATGGAAGTATCTTATTTCTCCATCCATTTTGAAGCACAGTTTTGCAGGGTATGTCAGTCTGGGTTGGAAGTGGTTTTCCTTTAGGATCTGAAATACTTCACTCCATGCTCCTCTTCACTTCATTGTTTGTGTTGAGAAGTCTGCTGTGATTCTGATAGGTTTTCCATTATAGGTGATCTGTCTTTTCTCTCTAACAGCTTTTAGTATTCTGTTCTCATGGTGGGTTTCTGGGATGGTGACTTTTATGTGTCTGGGTGTAGTTTTATTTTGGTTATGGCTGTTTGGAGTTCTATATGCTTCACTTACCCAAATGTCAGTTTCTCTTCTCATGTTTGGGAAGTTTTCAGCTATTACTTCTGTAAATATCCTCTTGATATCATTTTGGCTGTCCCCTTCTTTTTCATTTATCCCTATTAATATTATGTTATTTTTCTTTGCATCATCTTGCACGTGTTGAATTGTTATTTCCTGATTCTTTGTTATTTTTAAAAGATCTTGTCTTTCCTGTTCACTGGCTGCAATCTTATCTTCGAGGTCTGAAATTCTATCTTCACTTTCATTGAGGCAGTTTTAGCAGCTTTCAATAGCATTTTTGATTTCCTGTATATCTCTTGAATCTGCTTTTTGTATTCTGTTTGTTTCTTATAGTGTTCATTCAGGGATTCTATCTGTTTGCTTTGTTCCTCTAATTTTTTAGCCGTATCTTCACTAGATGTGTTCACTATTTCTTTCACTGTTTTTATCAATGCTTCTTTTACATGGGCAAGTATTTCTGATTTGAATTTCTCCATAGCTTTCTCTAGTTGCATATTTATTTCATTTGATATCATTTCAGACATTTTAGGTGTATTGCTTCTTTTTTCTTCTATGTACATGGCCTGTAAGGTTTCTTGGGGAGGGCTGGAGCTTTGAGCCTGCCTTTTGGTCTTTCCTTTTGTCATTTTTCTATATTTCTTTGCTTTGAGCAGTATTCCAAAGCTTCCTCTGCATGTGTGGCAAATTCCCTGTTGCACCCTCAGTTCCTGGAGCAGTGGTGGCTCCCCCACAGGCTCTTGGCTCCCTGGCAGGGACCTAACTCCCCTCTGTGGGCTCCTGGCTCCCTAAGTTGTAAGGCGGATACTGGGCACGGTCAACCCTGAGCCCGTGGAATCTGGGGCGGGCCCGGCCACCGTCCTTTGTCCCAGGCAGGTCTCTGGGAGATTCCCTGTGGGTGAAGTGTGGGCCTACATGTCCCAAACAGTCAGGCTGAGATGCTGGTTTCCGCAAAGTTCCCAGTCCCAAACAGACCTGGCTGAGATGCTGGTCTCTGCAAAGTTCCCAATCCAAACAGCACAGGCCAGTCTGCTGGTCTCCGGGAGGTTCCCAATCCCAAACAGGCCGAGATGCTGGTCTCAGCAAAGTTCCTAATCCCACGTAGTGCATTTTTATACATTCTCCTTACTCTCTATGTTGAGGAATCATATCCTGAGTTCACAGAATAAGATTCCAAACTATTTCCCATAAAATGATTACATTTCAGCACAAATTGATTGCATATACAAGGATTTCTGCCCAACCTAAAACTTTCACTGATCTTTCATTTTCTTAGCAGCTTCGAGGTAGCTTATGTGGTTGACTGATGTGTAGGATAGGAATAGATTCTTGTACTTTGGGATTTGCTGCCATTAAGTATCATTTTTAATGAAGATAAAAAATATACACTCAAATTGTTAAGAAAAAGAATTCAGGAATTTTGAAAGTTTCATGTAATGAGTTTGGATGAGTTCAGTTCACCTCACTGAGCATGACATGCCCCCCAGGGGTATGAGAAAGAAACCAAGGTCCTGTTCTTGAGTAGTTCTCAGTGTTAGCATTAAGTCTACAAAGTCTAGGAAACTTTCACTGTGAGAATGTCTCAGGGCTACGGGAGAAGAGAGGTGTTGCTGTCCGTGCATCAGGAAGTGCCTGACAGGTGTTGGAGAGAGGAGAGATTCTCTGAGCGGACCACTTGGAGGAGTGGTCCAGGGGAGCATGGGTGTTGGGATGGGGGAACAGTATCCCCTGGAGCGGCATGCTGGGTGCCCCTGTGCACCTGGGGGTGGTTCTGTCTCTGTCCTGTGTTGTGGTAACTCACCCCCATCTAGATACAGTTCTGGGGAGGATGGACTGACAGGAAAAGGTAAGAAATAACAAGTGCAGTGTTTTCAAGGGTTAGAGTCTAAATTTCCTAAAAAGCACTAAGGCCTCAGAGTGGATGGAAAATTGGATTATTGAGGGGAAATCACAGAAGGCAGACTAGCCTGGAAGCTACTGCAATCATCTGTGTGAAAGAGGAGCAGGAATCAAGTAATGACATTTCGGAATGGAGAGAAGATGGCATGTTTGGGGTGTTAAGGAGACAGATTGACAGCACTTGGCTACTGACTGGATGTAGGATTTCAGGGCTGACTCTGGCTTTGTAGAGTGGCTGGCTGAATGATCAGCGAGGCTACTGACCCAGAGAGAATGCTCAGGAGCGTAATTCTGGACATGTGAGAAGGATGCTACTCATCCTCACCACTCTAATCTTGTCTTGAATTTTACAGGGTACTTCTTGAAACCAGTGATCATTTACCTGCACTGTTGTTGAGACATAATAGCAGCTCAGTTTCAAATATGTGGTGATTTAGGAAAAGTGTTTCCTGCAATAGAAGAAAGCCTGGAGCAGGCAGGTGGGAGAAGAGGGAATAGAGGCAAAGAAAGACTGAGAGCCTGTGTGTTCTGGACTCAGTAGATGCCTTACAAGAAAAGAAAGGGAATCTCACCAGATTCAATCTAAGGAATCTTTGCATCCTGGGAGCCTGTGGGGGCTGATGAAAGGAGGAGACCATGGTCACAGCTTACGCAGGAGTAAACTGTGAGCTGGTGGATGCCCTGGACCAAGAGCACCCATGGCAGAACCCCAGCAGAGAGGAAGGACAGCACTTTCTCTGAAGCTTCAGCCAGATGGGGAGGCTTTTGTGCCCTCTTTCTGTTCATACTTGGCCCAGGGACCAACACTAGGGGCACTGGTTGTTAGATGGGAAGAACAAGAACAGAACATGAGGGCAAAGGCAAAGCAGTGCCTGTGTCAGGAAGAGTTCCCAAGGCCCACCAGGGTGTTGGCTCATCTACCCATGGCCCAGGGGTACTGCGACCTACACTGTGGCCCATGGAACACCAGTGGAGCCTCCCCTATCCTTGTTGCTTCCATGGGAAAGCACTACTTTATCAGGAAAGGAAGACTACAGGAGACAAAAGCAATGAAAAATTAGCTCCCGTTAGTTTGTAGAGGGCATCATTTGTGTTTTATGTAAAACTTTGTAGGTATGACTCATCAGTAGTCCCTTCTGGAATATTGGTGATTTTAGGTGGTTTTATGATGTGGAGGGACATTCAATGTTGAGTTGCGATGTCTTTGTTTTGGTTAATGGGTTTGTCAATTCTAAAAATTAAAAAGCATTTAAAAATGCATCTGAGATTTGTGTAATATTACACAGGGACAGCATGGAACAAATACACTTATTATACTGTTCTGCTGGTAGCAAATCTGGGAATTAAAGTTCTCTTTGCTGCTTATTATTTAATTGCTCAGAGAGATAATTTCTTTATGAAGATTGCTTTAGCTGCAGGAACATGAGGGCTTGTGTTCCAAAGAGACAGTCACAGGACATGTCTGGGCCATACAAGCCTGGGCCATGTGGTGTGGGGCAGAGACATGGGTTTTGGAGTCAGGTAGACATGCCCTTGTCACTTACCTGCTGGATGGCTTTGGCAAGTTGCTTGACCTCCCTGTTTCTCAGCATGCAAGGGGAAGTGACCAGTTCTAGGGTCTGTGTCATGGAAGTGCTCCAACAGTTAAATCAAATAAAGCACATAAAGACATCTGGTACACAGTGGGTATGCAAGCAAGCTGACTTCTCTCCCCTAGAGAGACTGGATTGGAAAAACATAGCAACCAAGGCAGAGAATCTGGATTCAAGTGCTATGTCTACATTTGCAGCTCTGAGATGCTCTTAGCTTCTCTGAATCCCACTTGCCTTGCCCATAAAGGATTAATATAATGATATCTCCTAATCACCGCTAGCAGATGCTATGAAACCTGCAATTCTAATAGTGTGGAAGGTCCCTTGAGATCCACAAAGCCCTCTTAGATACCATGATATGGAAAGGTGTTTATAGAGGAGCAAAAGGGGCAAGAAGGGCATGTTTGTCTGTGTAGTGTATGTAGGTGAGACATTCATTCAGTATTCCACAGCTATGTGTTAGTATGGCCTGTAGCTATGCCCACTGTCTGGTAGTGGAGTGCAGGGGAGGGTTGGGGATCCTTTTAACTTGAGCTCATCAGAAGGAAGACAGCATCACACCTTGCTGGCTTCAAGGCAAGGGGCCATGGTGGGAGGAATGCAGGGGGTTGGCTCTGTACTCCACGCTCCTTGGCAGGTTGCTGGGCCCTCAAGTAAGTAGGTTAGTGGGGATACATTTAACATCTTCTGGATCCTAGCAGTCAGTCTAGCACCCTCAGTGATCATTTCCTTAGTAATGGGGTTTAAATGCATGTGTGTGTTGAGTGGGTCACTCTGTGCAGAAGAGACAAGGCGCTGATGGCTTGGGGGCTGAAGATGGCAGCAATGTTGGCCCTCAGTGCCCTGACATCATGCTTCAGTGTCTGATGAGAACCACTGGGCCTTACCTAGGTTTGGCTCATGGCTCCAACTTCCAGAGTGAATACATTTCAGAAATACTGCTCAGATAACTTTTAGAAAATAGGAGTAAATTGCAGATATCTTAGCTGAGAGAGTTTTGTTTCCAAGCTGATGTGGCAAACTTCCCAGCCATTTTGAAAATTGACTGAGGAACTTTAGGAGGGATCAAAGTTTCCATAGAATGGGTGCTACTGTATCTGGAGAAGTACTTCTTTCTATGTCCAGGCTCATGTGTTTGTAGTATATGTCCAAGGCACATGGGAAGAATGAAAAATTAAGAGGAATCTCAACTCCAGGGATAAACTATATATATACCTGATATCCCTGATGTAGGATGGGAAATCATCAGAGCCAGAGGAAAGGCCAGGACAGGTGACAGGAGTGTCCAGGGCAGGACAAAATGGCATGAAGGATGGGCTTTGACCTGCATGTTGGGCTTGGGCAACCTGGATGAGGGAGCTGACTCAGGGTTGCTAGACTCCCACTCTGCATCCTGGGAGAGAGAACCCAAGTGTCCTCCTATGTCACATGTCTTTGCACTGTGGCCACGAGGGAGGTGAGGTCATGGGGAGAAGACTCTTGTCCCATCACTCAGGCACCACACCCACACCTCAGGAGGGTCCCAAAGGGACATATGTAACAGACTCTTTATGCCCAGCTGCTGATGTGCCAGGTAACATCCCGGAACCATGATTTTGTTTGTGTTCACCCTGCTGTAAAACTTTCAGTGTCCTCCAATCATCTGCAAAGTTTCCCATACATCCTGATAACAAGAATCACTGGAATATCAGAACCCCTAAAATGCCACATTATTGCACTAGGTTGGGGTCCAGCAATCTATTTCTTTAATGAGAACTCCAGGTAATAACCTTAAACAAATTAGGCAATCTAATTGTCCCACAGAATAAATCCTAAACTCATGACTTTCAGACTCTGAGGATCCAGTAAGTGGTCTGCAGGTAAGGGGGAACGGATGGGTGTTGAAGCACAGGCAGAGTTGCCAGACTGGGAGAAAGTCTCTCCAATGGCTCTGTTTTGAATTTCGTTTGTTTCCTCCACAACACGTGTTGAAATTCACTTACCAGTGTCACAGTGTTGAGAAGGGGTGGGGACATTAAGGGTCATTAGGCCATGGGGCTCCACCCTTATGAGCAGATTTGTGCCCTTCTTCAGGGAGAGGATTCTCTGTAGAGTGCGTTAGCGTGAGCCTGGGTTGCTGTTGCACAGTGAATCAGCCTTGCATGCACTTTCTCTTGCACATGCTTGCCCCCCCCGGCACATACTTGCCCCCCTTGCACATGCTAAGACTCAGAACAAAGCAAAAGCAGAATCCAGCACTGCCTCCCAGCCTCCAGAACTTCGAGCCCATGCAAGCTTCTTTCCTTGACAAATTCCCACATCTCAGGTGTTCTGTTATAGCAACAGAGTGGAAAAAGGTGCCAATTTCCCACCTTTCACAAGACATTCTATGTTCTTAAATGCCTTCCAGATTTTGCCTAAAAACACGTGACCAATGACGCATCATTAATGACTCATAACTGACACAGGAAGAGTCCACCCATGTGGCTGTCACCCAGTCTCACAGCTGCGCACTGCTAAGCACACCATCGCCTCCTCTGGCCCTGTCTCTTAGGAGGGAGCATGGCTCCCAGGTTTTTCCTTCTTCCCTCTTCTTCTTCCCTTCACTCTGAACCTCAGCACTGGGAAGTTTTGGAGTTCATAAGGCCACAAAGTCAATTTGATCTTGTTCAGACTCATCTCTGCTGCAGAATTTCTTTTAAAGGGAATTCAGCAAGTCCTTGGATGTCTTCTGTCTCTGAAATGATGGGGAACCCACTACTTCACTAGGTAATTTTCCAATTTGAAGAGTTCTGGTGGTTAAACTGTTCTTTTATATCTCTCCGTTGAATCCAGCTTTGCTCTCTAAAATGATCCATAACAACTTTGTTCTCCTATTTTTTAACCACTCAATTTCAGATATAATTTGTGTTTAGTTTTCTTTTCTATAGACTAAACTCCTTCTAGACTTTAAACAGTTTTTCACCTTATTATTTTGAGTTAACTCAATTTCTGGGTTATTTTGGGGGGAATGCTCTAGCTTGACAATTTTTCTCTTCACGTGGATGTAACCTACACACGCCTTAGCTGAGAGGACTTTTTTCAAGGATGCCCATCTCTCTCTTACTTCAGCACACGTTTGTTAAGGTGTGTGTGTGTGTGTGTGTGTGTGTGTTATTGTTTGATTAGCCAGTGAGTACTGTCTTAACCTGTTTTTGTGCTTCTATAACAGACTCCGATAGCCTGGGTGGTTTTTAGTGAGCAGAAATTTACTAACATGGTGCAGGAGGTTAAGGAGTCCAAGATTTATGGGCCACATTTGGTGAAGAAGACCTTATTGTTGTGTCGAAAGCGAAGAAGGCATCATATGGTGGAGAATGAGAAAGAATGTAAGCCGAACTCATACTTCATATTGAGCTCACTCTGATCATCATGAATCCACTCCTGTGATAAGGGCATTAACCATTCTGCTCTCAGGACCACTCATTTCTTGCCCTCCTGGCACATACTTGCCCACCTTGCACATGCTTGCCCAGTTATGTTTTGCGGAGGATTTGGTTTTTAGCATGTGGACATGGAGGGATACATTCATATCATAGCAAATCTGTCACCCACACTTGGTGAATGATTACTTTCACAGTGTCCTTCTAATCAACCAAGGCCCTTGGCCCTTACCACAGGGACCTGATCAGCCAGGTCTAGCAGATGATGCCCTCCATTTAAACATCTTAGCTCCTTGTGGGAGCTATCAGGATGCTGAGTTTTGGGCAGGAATATTTAAGTTGGGAATCAGCACTGTATTAGGTTAACAGTCTGGCTCCTGGGCTGTGGTCCTGGCTCTATAATTGGCTCACACCATAGTGCTGGACTCCTTTTGCCCTTCACCAGGCTACTGAATTTTTCTTCTCCATCACACAGGAGCCCAGGGTTATGGCATTGGCTCCCAGGCAACTTCTGATTTGATCTGTATTTATGGAAGGGCAGAGGATTCCCAGAAAAAGACATCCCACCCCTTCTCCTATTCCCAATGAGGAGGGCATGGACAAGGGGGTGCTCAGGGAGAGACTGTTGCTTCCACTTCAGATGGCAACTTCTAAGAAGAGACAGCATGTTATTCTGCCCAAGCTACTCCAACATCAAAATATCTGCATGTGCTCCTGACTCTGGGGCTGGCCTTGCTGTCCTTGCCACTGGACCTGACAGGTGGTAGAAAGGTGGCTAGCAGGTATGCGGGGCCAGACCTGATTTCTCAGGAGCAATGTACTGCTTATAACTGCGACAATGTCATTACAGGTGAATCTGTCGGTTTTTGCAAAGAGCATCTGCCCAACGGGTATCAGGAACCTTCAAGGTAGAAAGATGAGGCCAATGGTGGAACCTGGGAGTCTGCACAAAGAAGCAATTCACCCGCCCTCTTGGTAAGCGCCTTCCTCCAGCATGAGCCAGGAGGAGACCCTGTAGTGTCTCTTGAGCCTACCGGTGCGTGGGCTTGGAATCAAACATCCCAGCCCCCTCCAAACACCGCCCTCTCCCCCCAGTCAGCAACTGGGGACGGAGGCCTGAGCATCTCTTGGCAAGATGACTGTATGCAACATAGCAAATATAGGGGTCTCCTCTATCTTCTCTTTGAAAGCAAGTGTTGTTTTCAGTTTTGTTTCATTATGATTATTTGTTTTGCTCTATTTAGTATTCTCTTTCAATTGATTTTATAATATTCTGTCTTTGGTTTGATTTTGCTATACTTAATTGACTACACAACTATTGTGAAGATAATGAGATATATGATGGTATCTATTACTGTTACCCTGGTAACCTGCTGTGAAGTTCTGTATCAAATTCACTGCACTATCTCAATTGGCTTTGTGCTGTCTTGTTCTGTTGTATTTCTACTACGTTAAAAAAAACCCCAGAATTATATAAGGTGATTAAAAAGGAAATAACAACAAAACAGATCAATAAGGTACTGAGCAAGCTGAAACATGATATAACTAAACAGATAATGGACTTAAAAAGCAAAAGGAGGAAAAGAAAGTGCTCTAAAGGATATAACTGCATGTATGTTTAAGTGTGTAGGATTGATAACCTTATTACTAAATTTTTGTTGGATAGTTGAACAGAACTGTTTGCAGCTTCACTGTTTGAATGTCTATGTTGTATGCTTTAATTTTGTAACATGAACAACTATTTGTAAGAGGACAATATGTAATTTATCAACTAGTGATTTCTTACTGTTTTTTTAAAATTCTGTATTATTTCACCATTTTTTCTATTTTGCTTTTTTTTCTCTTTAAATAAAATAAAAACAAAAAGAAAGAAAGGAAGACGGGGCCAACTGGAAAGGCCTAGATCCTACCACAGGGAGGAGGCTTGAGGTTGGCCGTGCTTTGTCAGGTGGTTACAGAAACAATCCATGTCCCAGTTCTCAGGGGGTGCAGTGTCAGAGTGCCTGAACGTGCAGGCAAGGCCCTTGGCCCTAGCATTGTAGGGGAGCAGACTGAAGGGCAGGAGCCAGGAAGATCATGTTTTGACCTAGTTTGGTTTCCTTGCTGTTGTAGTGCAGATCTAGAATGTTTCCCCCAGTTTTTTGAAGATGATGAGCTATTGGGGTGCCATACTGTAGTCATCAGTGGATTCATACATTCATCCTTTGATGAGACCGTAGCTAAGTGTGAGGGGCCTTGCTGGAAGAGGGGGTGGTTTTGGAGGGTGTATTTCTTTTCGTGGATCTTCTTTCTCTTTCTGTTTGCTGGCTGCCATGAGGTGAGAATTCCAAGGCCCAGGTCTTTTCACCATAATGTGTCTGCCTTGGGGCCAGCTCACTATGGACTGAATTCCTTGAACCGTTAGCCAATTAAGCCTCTCCTCCTTTTAAGTTGTGGGTGTTGTATTCAGCAATAGGAAAGCTGATTAATACACTCCCTTTTGAAGTTCTGATTCAGTCAAGGGCTACTGGGATTGGATTTCCTACTCTGGGACCAAAGTAAAACAGCTTCTTGGGCCAGCCCAGAATTTGGGCTGACAGATTATCCTGTGGTGAAGGTCTGCATGTACAACACACCTGTTTGGGGCTGGAAGACAGTGTCAATCTGATGATACCAGCGGTGGAGTTGGAGCCAGAAGATGGAGACCTGTGAAAGCAGGACGCATTCACCTATGAGCATGGGTGGTACCAGGTACCAGTGGGGTGCAGTTCTGTGGCACTGGCCAGGCCCATTGGTTAGAGGGTTCTTTGTAGATAAGTAAGGCTACCAGAAGAGCCCTTGTGACTATGGGCAGGGACTTCTAGTGTTCATCAGTGTCAAAAACCCTTCGGCAATTCAGAGCACAGGTACTCACGGGCTGCTGAGGATGTGCACACATCTTTAACTACTTCAGGGAAGGGCGCTCGGCAGGAGCTACAGGCATGCAGGGAGCTGCTCAGGCAGGGCAGAGCTTCCCTCCCTTCCCTGCCTGCACTCCTCGCCACCTGCCCGGGCGTCTGTGATGTGCTGTCATCCTGGCAGAGGTGCAGATCGAGGGGCAGTCCGGGAGCATCATTTGCTTTCTGGAAACAACAGAACGAAAACCTCACGTCATTCTAACAAAGAAAGAACAAAACAGCAGGCAATTAGGCAGGAGCACATCGGTTAGTGAGCCAGAAAAATGCTTCGCAATATTGTGATGATTAACACTGTCAAACAAAAACCAAATAAAAAGCACTCCAAATTAAAAACCAGAAACTCACAGAAATCATTAAATCATCTCTCATTGGGATGCACTTAAAATATGTAGAAATGGAAGAGAGAGATCTGCTTGGTAGGGAACACAGAATTAATATAGTGTGACAAGTGCCCCATCTGTAAGACAAATACAGTGGCAGGAGCTCCCTCTCCTGTTTCCCCTTCTGATGGACAAGTTACTGTGATTTTTCACCCAGTCACCAGCCTGGGCTGCGGTGGCCCCGTCCTGTCCTTCCTCAGCAGGTCGAGAGACCTTCATCCTGCAACTGTGCGATGTGAGTGTTTCACAAACCTGGAGAAGAAGAATGTTCTTATTACGACCTGGCCTTTGCTCTGAATCCCAGTTCGGATGCTCATTAGCTATGGAAACCAAGGGAAGACAGATGAGCTCTCAGATGTCCAGTTTTCCCCTTGTTAAATCAGGGTTATGATTCTTACTTTACAAGGTGATGGTCAGGAGTGAGTGAGAAAAATATATAAAAGATCAGTGACAAAGAGTAGGTGCCTAGCAGTGCTATTTGTCTTCCCTCAGCAGAGCTTCAGTCTTAAAGACAGTGCGCATCCTGGGAGTGCTAAAACATGCAAGCATCTCCAATCTACCTTGCCTGGCAGACGATAGGGCCATGTGGCCACCCAGCATCAGGTGGCCTTGCTGGGTGCTTGGCCCCAAAAGAAGTCCTGACAGTAGCACAAGTTGCTTTCCGCAGTAGACTTTCCTTATTTCTCCATAGCAATTCTGCCTCTGTGGGAAGCCCGTGTGTCTATCACCATTACTCTTTATTCCTTTAGAGCAGAATCTGCATGGTTGTTTCCATTTGCTTTGCATGGCTTCATTGTCTCAAATTCTCCAGTTCTAGAATGTACACAGAGCTAGGTAGTGCAGTTTCATTCATTTGCTCTTGCGTTTGTCCCTCGTGTGGTCATTCTTTCATTCATTCAGCATGCATATTTATGTCTTGCTCACCAGACAGAGTAGCCATGCGGGGTTTTATGGGGGCAGAGGTTGAAAATGGGGAGTAAGCTCAGGGACGCTGGGAGCACCGGGAGGTGGTATCAGTCAATCCACGAGTCCAGAGCCCCAGGCTGCAGGGCTGAACTGTCACTAGAGATCACTTTGATGACAACATCATGTCACAAACAGAGGCATGGAGACCTAGAACAGAGTCACTTGGTCACTTGGAGAGCCAAAGGCAGCTCAGCTCCTTCCCAGCTCACCTAGTGATCCAGCCTAGACACCTCCACCATCATTCTGCACCTCTATCTTCTACTATGAATTCCCTGACTTACAAACCTAGACTGCTGTTTCTCAGCGTCTCAGTCCCAGGCAGTTATCTGTGGACTTCCTGTCAGGTCACTGTGGATTCAACTGTTCTTACCCCCAGCACTCTGGTCTCCTCATCCACCCACACCCTCTCAGTTTAATTAAAAATATTGTTGGCTGCAGGTCAAGTTGGCCCTATGATTGCATTTTCTGACTGGCATCACCTTTTCCTCTTCCTGGAATGAAACATTGCGTGTTGCCTGTCTATGCAGCGTCCGTGCCTTTTGGGCCATCAATTCCCCGTAAGGTCAGGTCCCAAACTGGATGCGGCCTTTTAGCCATAGATTGGGTCAGCTTGATTCCCGGGTGCCTTATCCTCCCTCGTCTGTTTGCAGCACAGATTGGGTACCCAATTGATCATGACTGCAGCGGGGCCTGGGCCTCCTCCTGAGTCCAAGCCTGCTGGGAGCTCGAGGGCCTGCTTAATGTGCATCTGCACAAGCCGTGCTGCTTCCAGCCATATCTGCTGTGCGGTGGCCTCTATAGAGCCTCCTGTCTCTCTGCCTTTCTGGCTGTCACCACGAGCCATGTCGCCAACCAGGCACTGCCAATCTCTGCCAGACACCACATTTAGTGCTCTGCAGGCGTGCAAATCCCATGGGCCCATGGTGGGCTGTGGCAAGGTGGGCTGGGCACCCCTGCATTGGGCCAGCAGGTTTTGAGCCACTGTAACTCTGGGGCTGGCCCGCTTTTGCCCGGAACTCAAGGAAGGCCTGTGCTTGCTAGCGGTGGGCCAGGTTTTCTCTTCGTGCTCTGTCAGTGGTGTCTAAGTATCCCAGGCCAGGCTGGAGAGGGAGCTACCCTCGAGGATGGCTTGTGCCCAGCCTTTCTGGGGCAGCTTGTTCCTTTCTCCCCTACCCCCGTGCACCTTCTGCATGGACTCTTCTGTCCCTGCCACCCGTCAGCTGCTTCCCCTCCTCCTTCCGGCCTCGGCCCCAGGTATGTTGGAGGACTGAAACAAAAATGTCTGCTGTGGCAAAGCACATTGCAGATCTGCTGTCTTTTGTGCATGTCAGTGTCTGCTCTTGGAGTCTCAGTTGCAGCATAGGGTGTCCTAGGGGACCTCTGCGAAGGGAAGAGAAGAGCACTGAAGACAAAGCCATCAGTGTTTAGAGTCTAACCTGCCTCTTCGGACAGACCCAGATGCCACCTGAGCCTGCTGATTCAGCAGCGTTGGAGGGAAACTGCTACCTGTCTGATTTTGCACACTTGGGGCACCACTCCGGAGGTGGACCCTGTAAGCTTGCTGTGGTCCTCTCCCCCAAGGCTGCTGGGACACTGTGTCTGGCCCCAGTTGGGCTGGTCCTGCCCTGTACCCTCTGCTAAGTAGAAGTCTGCCTTCTGCTCCAGTCTTTTTAGAACCGGATCCCACCTAGCATAGGAGAGACCTAGAGCTACAGATTTAAAAGATACAGGGCTGTGAATAAATTGGGTTGGTTCTAATAAAATGATAACTAGTTTTAATATGGCATGTTTTAAATGTGTAATTAAATATGATTGACTTCCTACATCTTTGTAGAACTTTCCATATAAATAAATTTAGATTTCAGAACAAGTTCATCTTCCTTCCCTCCAATTTCCCTCCCTCTTTCCCTTTCTTCCTCCACAAGCTAAATATCCCTTGGCCAAAATACTCCAGACAAGAAGTATATGATTTCCCCCCCCAGATTTTGGAATATTTGAATATGCATAGAGAGATATCTTGGGTATGAGACACAGATCTAAACATAAAATTTTTACTTTCCATGTACCTGTTAACCTCACAGGCTGAGACTCATTTTTTGTAACAGTTTTAGTCGGCCTGTGTTTTGATTGTGAGCCATGGCAGGGGACCAGGTGCACAGTTTCCCACTGATTGTGTCCCGTTGGTGCACAGAGAGCTGGAGCACTTTGCACTTTCAGGCTAGGGACACTCAGCCTGTACTTGCACAGGGCTCCCCCTTGGGGGTAGATTTGTCAGCCCTGCCCTAGCCCCTTCCGGCAGCGGCAGCGCAGTCTCCACTCTGCCTCCAGGGAAGTGGCCATCAAGCAGATGGACGGGCACTTTTCAGCATTGGAAGAGATTAGCATCAGCAGCTGGAGAGCAGCAGTTTGAGAACAAATGTTTTTGCTACAAACATCTCACACACTCATAAACTTCAGCCTTTTAGAGCTCCTCAGAGAGGTGACCATGCCCTTCCGTGACCCTGAAGCAGGGCACTGTGGTTTCAGAGTGGTTTCTGCTGCAGAGAGCATTGGCGACTCTCTGGAGAGGAGAGACAGGGTGCAGCGGGGGCCTCAGGAAGGTCTTGCTAGCCTGGAGCAGAGTGATTTAATTCTGCTTGGTCCAGTGCTTGTGCCATGGGACAGCCAGGAGTGCAACTTCCTGCCAGGCCCACCTGCCCTGCTGAGCCTGTGAGTCCACGTGGGTGGACCCACATCTCCTGCCTCTCCTCTGCAGGGACAGACACCGTGTCTTACGCACAGCAGGTGAATTTATTCTACTAAGGCACATGGGTTTGCGAGGGCTGCCACAGCAAAACGCCACCCATCAATGGGCTCCACCATGAGAAATTCGTGGTCTCAGCTCTGGAGACCGAGAAGTCAGGCCAAGGTGCCAGCAGGCTTGGTTTCTGGGAGGCCTCTCTCCTGGATCACAGAGGCCTCCTGTGTCCCTGGACGGTCTGGTCCTTTTCCTGTGCCCTCTCCGGGTCACTCCCTGTGTCTGTTTTCTGCTCAGGGGCTCATCGTGCTGGTTGGGACCACTCTGCAGTCCCTTATAAAAGGCCGTGTCTCTGAGCACAGCTGCGCGGTGAGGCACTTCTACATCCAGGCTGTAAATCAGAGGGGTCGCGGTCAGAACAGACCAGAAACGAAAAGCTTATAAGGAACAAAAAGAGAAAGAGAAAGGAAGGAGAACGTTTCTTACCGAAGTGCACTGGACCTCGGTGTTTCTGATGAGGGCCAGGCTCCTGGACTCAGCTTCTGGCGAGGATTTACTACTGACTGGAGTCGCGCCCGCCGTGAGCCCCTCGGGGAGGGGGGGAAGGAACGGCCCAGGCCCTCCTTCCCAAGGGGCTCTGTGCACCCCGCACAGAGGGCGCAATGGAGACTCTGCAGACCCGCCGCGTGGCTGGGGGCTTGGAGCCCTGCCCCGGCCACCCTGCACGACCCCAGGGCTCAGGAAACTAACCGAAGAGGGCCAAGGAAGGCCCCGAAGGGCGCTCAGAGGCCCAGGGCCGTGCAGGCTGACCCGTGCGCCAGCCACTTCTGCCCCACGCGTGACAGCCGGCTCTGCAGCCGGTCCAGGGGCTTTGTAGGAGAGGGACGCGGGAGATGCTGACGGGCAGCAGGTGGCGCCCCGCACTGCCGAGAGGAGGACAACGCGGCTGCAGCCCCCACCCCCACCCCATGCCGGCCCTGAGCTGGAAACGTCCGCGTCCCTCGGTGACCCTGCATGTGTCCAGCGCTGCGGGGACCTGCGCGCACCGCGCTCCTTATCAGGCTGCTAGAGAGCCAGGGTCCTGGCTTGGTCACCTCCTCAGCCAACAGTGGCCCGAAGGAACTGGATTTTCTCCCCTGCCCAGGCCCACAGCTTGTGGTCTATCACCGTGACTCAGCATGAGTGTTCTACAGAACAGGATCCTGAAAGGGACCCTTCACAGGGAAAGAAGGTGACAGCATTGGCCTGCAGTCAGGTCCCTGCTGAGTGGAGGGGCGGGGGCAGCCCTGGTCTCTGAGGAGTCTGGAGAGGAAGGAGGTGGTGCCACCAAACTCTATCTTCTCTCCCCAGGGTGCTGTGCCCCTTCCCAGTGCCTCCAGCGAGCAGGCAAAGCCAGCTGGAAAACCTCCTTAGGGAGGTCCCTTTGAGACCCTTCTTTCCCTGTTTTCAACAGAGCATCAAAGCAGCCAGTCCTTCAGCCCCCTCTCCCTACCCTGGTCTGTCTGTGCCAGCCAGCTTCCTGGACGTGCCCTGCTAGCTCACTGTCCGTGGTCCTGGACAGCGTCGCTGAGAAAGGAAAGGGTGCTGAAGCTGTGGGATGCGTGGGAAATTTGGGAGGGAAGGGACAATATGGCTGTCAGGTCCCTGTTGGTTGCTGTGGCAACATTCTGAAGTGACTGGAGATCAATAGCAGGCTGAATTTTATTTGCTTTTATTTACTCTTTGAGAACAGCATCAGGCCTGAAAATGCGAAATGGGAGAAACCCACCGCTGGGCTGGTGACTGTGGTGGTGGGGAGGTCTGTGGCAGAGGAGGGAGATGCAGGGGTGGGGCGGAGGCTGGAGCAGGAGGCTGGGTGAGAGGAGGCTGGTGGGGCGACCGCCAGGCCATTGAGCCTGCCTCTTGTCACACAGCTGCACAGTGTGGCCCCCAGCCCCACCCCTGTGTGGGGAATCGATAGTGCTGCCCACTCCTGTGCGTCTCTCCTGGCTTTCAGGAGGACTCTAGAGGGTAAACAGTGTGCAGGGGCAGGAAGCTGGATTTCTGTGATTGTGGAGCTCCTGGGAGACCGGGAGGGACGCTGGAGCCGGCCATTTAGGACACTTTAGAGAAAAAAAAAGAGGAAGGTCGAAGACCACACATCCAAGCAAAGAACAAAGGCTCCAGCTTAAAGGTGGTCCTTCCTGGCACCCTGCAGGCCGGCATAGAGATCTTTGTTTATTACCCCAGAGCAAACACAGTGAAAACCTGAATGCACTCTAAAGAAAGAGGAAGGCCTGCCCTGCCGGTGGGCAGGCAGTGAGCCAGGAGGACACTGTGCCCAGTGGAGAAAGCCAGCCTTAGAAGTGCTGCAAGTGACCTCAGTGGCCTCAGTTAGATAAACCTGAACGCCAGGCTCACAGATAGAAGAAGGGAGTCAAAAGTCAGCCAGCCTTGCCAGGGTCCATGGGCTAGGAAAAATGGGAAGATGATGGTAAGGGGTACGAACATTCATGTCAGGCAGGATAATAAAATCTATGGATTTCACGTACAGCAAGATTGACTATAGTTCACAAAGCTGGATGATATATGTGAAATTTGCTAAGAGGATGTATTTTATTTTGGTGTAATAATGGGGACAAAATCCAAAGATTTTATACTGAGCCACAACCCCAGTGCTAATTATTGTTTTATTATGAGACAAAGTCTCACTAATTTCCAAATTACCTAACTGGGTTTGAGCTTGGGATCCTCCTGCCTCAGCCTGAGTATGGATCGTATGCGCTGTCGCTACTTATGTGCATGTAGATGCACGTGTGTGCACATGCGTGTGTGTGTGTGCACACACACACAGTAACTATAGGGGAAGACACTGGTTTGTTGGAGTGATTATTTCACACTGCATGTGGGTATCATGACAATGTTGTACCATTTAAATGTGTCTGATTTTGCCAGTTATCCCTGATTAAGATTTTATTAAAACATGAAAAAGGATAGTCTGTTTTATCACAATTCGAACAACTTAGCTGTGGTTGAGCAAAAACTCCTGCTGGGTGTGGCTGCAGGGGTCAGGAGGTCCCTGGGGAGGCCCGGAGAGGGTGGGCCTGCAGCAGGGACAGAGGCCAGGGGTCCCGGGTGTATTGAGGACAGTGCTGGAAGATTCTCTGGGTGATTAGTGACGGTTAGTGATAAACTTTATGCGTGACACTAAAAAGATCTTGTCAGAGAACTAGCGAGAGCACTGGGGTTGGATGATGGCTATGTAACATGGACACGCAGTTTGCTCACATAATTCCCCTGTCCTATTCATTTTCTCATACTCTATAGCATGTTTTCACCCATCAGCTTAGTCCTGAAATGCCCGACAAGGTGAGACTTTGAACTTTCAGCAGGAGGCAATGTAAGCTCAGAAAAATGGTATGATTTCCACGTGGTGACTTATTCTGTATTTTGGGGGTCCTTCTGGCCTCATGGCCCCCCGGAGCTACTTTCCCGGCAATCTCCCCCAGCAAAGGTCCTGTTGCATTGTGCGCTTCTAGTCAAACTCAGTCCTCTCTGGCCAAGTGCCCAGGGACCAGAGATGCAGCCAATAAATGGGTAGATGCAGGTGGCTGGAAGGGGTGGACCCAGATGGACAGGGGAGCATTGCTGAAGGTGAGCGATGGGCTTTTACAAAAGTACATTTCTCCTTACATCGGCATGTGCTGGGAAGGTCCTGTGTTCAAAAGTGACTGGAAATGGCTGGAAACGGCAGCTAACAGGAAGGAAAACAGGAGAGCAAGAGGGAAGGCTATGCCTACAGGAGACCGTCCAGGAGACGAGCTAAGTCTGATCTTCAAGTTAAGATTAAAATGGCAATTGGGCTATGGAGTTGGACCTGCTAATTTCTCAGTCCTGGCTGAGTTTGATCTGAAATAACTTCGGATTTTATAATTCCCAGAAATGACCAGGAAAGTCTTGAGAATTTAGCTGGGAGAAGATGAAAAATTAATCCTACTGAGCAAATTTAAAGGGCATTAGACAGCTTTAGTTGAGGGAAAGCAACAACCATTCTATATAGTGTGGTTTGGATTTGGGTTCAGACAGTGCAGGTCTAAGCCCTGCTACCCCTTCCAGCTGCTGTAACCTGCAGAAATTCCTTCTTCCTCTTTGGGTTTGGTCTCTTATTTGCACAATGTCTGTAATGATATCTGTACAAGGTCACTGTGTTGAAGATGGCACTGAGTGCCTCAATAACAAGTCGTGGATGTTGTTATTAACATAATTGGTATGTTAACCTATTGCTAACGTAACAGTTACACAGCAGTGAGAACAGTGTCAACAAATGGTTATGAGGTACAGCTATATGCTCAGCTCTGAGAGGAGCTCGTTTACACAATGTTATAATTGTAAAATAAAGAGGCAAGGAGGTGCTGCGATGGAGATGAGGTATCTTCCTGCTTGTCTCTCAGAAACTGCACTATTCAGCATGTAGGTTGCTCCTGGGGAACCAGCAGTAAAACACTGACAATATTAAGAGACTGGGGTCTTATGACTGGGACAGTGCTGGGCAGGTGACCACAGTCCCAGGAGTGTGAGGGAGCTGTGTTCCAGGCTGAAAGGAAAACAGCTTGCCTGGGTCTAAG
Organism: Dolichotis patagonum; assembly: GCA_004027295.1. NCBI lineage: Eukaryota > Metazoa > Chordata > Mammalia > Rodentia > Caviidae > Dolichotis > Dolichotis patagonum. The sequence continues at coordinate 19,109 of PVJX010001347.1, forward strand.
AAGAGAGGCCTTTCCAGTCACCACCTCGCTGGGCAGCTGCAGCTCCACTGGGACGTGCTGTGTGGTCTCAAATGCGTCTCTTCTATTCTCTGTCACTTCTTTCTCTGGTGATGGGAGAAGGGTTGGAGAGGAGGTGATGTTGGAGATGGCCACACAGCATGGTGAAAGCTGCCTGCTGAGCCCATCCTCAGGCTGGCCTTTGGGAAGGCGGGCAAAGCCCAGTACCCCAGCGATCCTTGGGTGGAGAGAGCTGAGGAGGAACCCTAGAGGAAACCCAGGGCAGGACTGGTTGGTGTGTCACTAGGCATAGAGTCCGGTGAAGGGGAAGATATTCATGCATCTAAGCCTTACTCTGCAAACTCTGGTGTGCAAGAGGGTATTACCTTATTTTTCAAATCCAATTTCTTGCTAGGCCACTGTTCTGGGAAACTGGTATAATTTCCATGAGGGTTTCCTCTGCCCAAGTTGTACCAAGACCTCAGAGCATCTAAATGACCAGCTGCTGAGAGTGGGCACTCGTCTGGTTTTGCATGAGGTTCCCACAATGGCAATGCCCCTTCTCATGGGATGTGGCTTTTGCACTGTGCTTTGGGGATTGCGCTGGACCCTGCCTTGGGGTGTCCCCAAAGCTGGTTGTTTTGGGGTCCCTCCTGTTGTCAGGCATGCTGCCCGGATGCTTTCAACCTTGGTCCCTGCTCCACAGTACCTGTGTGCACCCCGTCCTGTACCTCTCTGCAGCCATTTCCAGGCTGGGAGAATCCAGGCTGTCCTAGTCATCTTTTGTTCCTGTGACACAGTTCCTGGAACCTGAAACTTAAAGGAGCAGAGGTTTATTTGCCTTGCAGTTTGGAGGGCTCCATCCTTGCATGGTTGTCGGCTCTAGTGTAGGAAGCACCTGGCAGAAGATCCTGGTGGAGGAAAGAGCTCATGTCCTGGGGCCCCAGAGGCAGAGCTGGAAGGGAGGAGGCAGTAGGGGGAGTTAGGCTTTGGGGTCTTACCCACTCTATCTCCTACAGCCCCCCGCCCCGCTGGCCTGCACCTGACAGTCTGCCTCCTATCAGCTAGCCAGTCGGGAGCTCATTGGGGGACCAAGCCCGTGGGGAGCACAGTGCCCACATGCGCCAATCCCAAACCCAGGCTAAAGGCAATTCACATCTGTCCACTCTGGGAAGTAAAAGCACCAACAGCTATGTTTGCTTTCTGTAGGGAGCCACTGAAGCAGGAGATTGATCACATGTGTGGGGCTAAAGCAAAGCCAGCCCTGAAAACACAGAGAGCCCAAAGCAAGCCGCTAAACAAGCTGTTCCAGCTCCAAGAAAGCAGGGGCCCAGGCCAGCCAGGCAAACAAGTGGCCTGTGGGCTTGATACTGTGGGCTTGAAACTGACATGTTCCTCCTGAGTGTATAAATAAACATGCTACAGTGAGTGAGCAGTTCCTTTCCTCCTGTCAGGACAGTAAGGGCTCCATCTGACCCCAGCTCTGTCTCTCTATTTTCTCATCCTCTCGTGGGCCTTCCTTCCAGGAACCTCAAAAGCTTTCTACCATGCTGTACCCCACAAGGTAAGGAAGGCAGCAGCTCTAATTACAGAGCTGAATGCAAGGTGCAGTGAGCAGCCTTCTCAGAAGCGGGGCTGGTGGCACTCTTTTCTCTGTTTCAAATAGCCACAGCCTAAATATTTGCACATTGATTTGTCTGCTGTCTCCTCCCTCCCTGACCCACTCCTGGCATCAGAAAGCAGCATGAATGTTAGATTATGCTGACTCAAGGAATGATTATATTTCTTCTCCAGCTGAAATCTGCTTTTCCACTGAATTTCATTAATAATTTGATTAGCAATGAAATAGCTCCATTAGACATGTTTATGTAGTGTTCTATTATGAAACTGACAGAAACAAATTGCAAAGAATTTTTAAAATGAGAAAAAAGAGGGATTGTAGAAGAAAGGAAGGGAAGGATAAAAACAATAATTAGATAAAAGTCATACAAGAACAATCTAATAATCTGTTTATTGATCTGAAAATTATGGATGATACATTAATTTTTGTCCCTTTAATTATATTTAAAGTATAACATTTGTTTAACATTGGTTTTTCTTCTGTTTTGTAGTCCTTAAGTCTTCTGGCTTGGTAGAATTGATTTTTATTTTTTTTCCTCCATTTTAATCCAGAAGTTCAGATATGCATTTATGTTCTCTACTGTTTGTTTTTTCTATTCTAAAAGAAACTCCTAGACACTTTGTTTGCCTACCTTCTTCTTTACTCTTTATTTTTATTTTGCAACAAGGACATTTATTTTAGCCACTTTGATCATTTAACATTCCAGTTTTATCTTACAATTCTCCATATCTTGTATCTCTTTTGTTCTGAGATCCTCCTCATTGAGGGGCTGCCTGGGAGAGGGTCCTGTCCTGCCTGGCTGCTCTGTGACCCTTAGGAATAGAGAGAGGGAGAGGAGAGAGAAGTAATTAAAAATATTATGATCCAATTATTGTTACTGTCCAATTAGCCTGATGTGAAACTCTGTTTTATTTTATTTCTATTTTTCTTCTTCTCTTCAAAAAAATTATGATTTATTTTCCTGGAGTCTCACAGAAGAAAGAATGGAAGGAGTTAAAATTTTAGTTAAATACTTCCTTATCACATGATTAGTTCTCTGAATTTCTGATGTCTTTCTATCTGTTTCACCATAGAAACTGAACCAACACCTTTATACTAAGCTTAATCGCTAGCCTCGTCAATTTTCCTTCTTTTCATTTTAAGAAAGGATCTCTCTAAGATGGGCTTGAATTTGAGTTCTTATGTCTCAGCCTCCCAGACTACTCGGATTATAGGCAAGTGTCACCAAGCCTGGATTAAAGTTTCTTTGTCATATAGCATGGTCTTTTCAAGAATCTTTCCATGGTTAAAAAACAGCTTATAAAACTTTAGAAGTTGGGAGTCAGATTTCTAAATTACATCTTTTAAATTGTAGGTACATTGTCAACCAACTTGCCATAAATAACTATAAAAAATTAGCATTCTTTTTATTTTTTTAATCTCCATTTCCTTTGCATCTTTATTTTTGTTCTGTTGCATTATTTATTTCTACTTGGTTAAAGTTTCTGATATTTACATGCTAGTTTAAATTCCACAGTTGTGTTGGTTCTCAATTTAAATGGATTAGATAATCACTATTAATCTTGCATCATGTTTTCATATCTGATTTTTAATTTAATCATTTCTTGGGAATTGAATCCATTATCAAGTAATATCTACAAGATGAGCTCAGAGTGCTGTATATTTAACATTTAGCATAATTTCAGGCAGTAATCATTGTTAAATATTGTTTAATAATTATAAATACAAGAACAATGATAAAAATACTACCTATTCTTTGGAGAATATTTTACTTATCTATCTACTATTTAGTTGTTTTTCTTTGTAAATTGATGTTCCTTTGCTCATCACAGAATAAAATCATTACCTCTTTGTTTTTTTCTAAAGATACATTTACAGAAGCTTTTTTTCTCTTTTGCCTTTATATTTTGGTCTGTTTAGCTATGCAAAAACTTTAATTGTATGTAATTAAATCTGATGATCTATTCTTTGTTATTTCTTCTATTACTTCCAACTTTACATGCTTTATATTCAATTTTATAATCTTACTTTTCTATAATTGGAATATAATATCTTAATATGTAGCTCTTCAATTCATTTAGAATTGTTTATGCTATTTCAGGAGGAACGCAAAGTTAATATTTTTTTCTAAACTCATAACCAACACAAAACTTTTCAAAGTCCTATCCTTTCTATACTTATTAAATTTAAAATTTTGGTATACACACACATACATAAGCTCTGGGCAGTCCTTTGTTTTGGGGTACAAGGTGTCTCCGTACCCTAAAATGTACTTTGTCTAGTTAGAGAACTCTCTAAACCAACCAGACTGCAGAAGTCTTGCCTCATGTCTTTATTCTCCACCAGAAACAGAAGAGCAAATCAAGCATCTCCTTTACATCTTTACCCTGAACCCTGCAGAGAGATCTCCTGAAAGGTCGGTGGCTGGCACCCAACTTCTTCCCTAGACTGGAGACAGTGACCTTGCGACTGCAGATTTGTTCTCTGTCGTCCTCTGTGAACATCCGCCCATGCTGGTGGCCTCACACACTCAGATTGGAGAGTCTCTAAAGGGTTTCCTGCCTCACTACTTGGGACGAGAGTGCCTGCACTTCACACACGCGTCCAACCAGAGCCTCTTAGGAAAGACACTCATGGCCCTCTCTGTTCTAGTGCCTAATAGCCTGCTTTGTTAACTTGCCCTTTTATAACGCTATCACCAGCACACGCGCGCACACACACACACACACACACAGTGAAGGGATGCAGGGCAGGAAATGTATGTCTTTGATTCTGAATATGCAAGGCTGAGCCCAGAATCGATCACAAGGTTAAGGTTTAATTACTAATCGTTAGAGAATGATTACCTTTTGAGCCCCATCCTCCCTTCCAAGCCAGTCTGTGTGTCCAATGGCTTGGCACAGCGTCTCACACAGGGGCAGCGACGTGATTGTCAAGGAGACTTCCCAAACCTACGTCAATCAGTTTTGTTGCATGGAGTCAGAGTGCTCCCTTACTGGATCAAGACTGGCAAATCTGGAGATGACTCAGATGTGATTTTCTTCCTAAAGGAACACAGATATTCTGAAGATAAATAACCTGTTAGTGTAAATATAATTCAGCACGGACACTGGTTGGTGCCACACAAACTGAGAATCAAGAAAGAAAAGAAAGGAAGAGAGTGATTTTCTCCATTTAACCTTTGGGAATCAGAAATACCATAATTTTTGTCTTATTAAAGGCTGCCCCATGATTAATATTTCCATCTAAGAAGCAATTAAGGAATTGTTATCCAGAGAGATTATTATAACAAAAGAAATTAAACCATGCCAGTTCTTTTCATGCAGAATTACTTTCAGCTTTAAGTATTAAAAATTAAGTCTATTTAGACTAAGGGCTTACATTTTTGTCCCTAACTTTTTGCTCAGGTGCTGTATAAGAACCACTGAGTGGATAAGTCATAAATTATCTTGGACCACTTAGCAAATACAATCTGCAGTGCTGAATGGAATACATTGTAATCATGGTGTGATAATCAGAATAATAATAATTTAACATGTGTAGTAGATTCCAACGAGAAAAAACTGCTTCAGTCCATTAAAGCACTTGCATTTTAAGACATAAAATTATGCTTTTTGATGTTACAGGGAGTATTTCATCATTTCCGTCTATTATTAAAATAGTGGGAAGTCACCTTGTCTCAGTGTTGTAATCTCATTTTGTCTACAAGGGCACCTAATTATAAACATTTTATCAGAATTTTTTAAACAAACCTAGTTATTTTCTCAAGGTGCTAAGTGGAAGAGTTACTATAATGTCTATAGAGCAATTGAAAACATGCTCGAGACATCAACTGAAAAGCACATACGCCTTCCATACTGACAGATTTCTGGAAAAGCAGAGAAGGAAGAAAGCTTCCCTTCCCTTAGGAGACTGTGATGGCCAGAGAGGCAGATACGCTTGTCTAAAGGGAATAGATTGGGAAGCAGAACCTGTGCTTTCCTACCCTGTATGCAGCGTGGATGCTATAGATTGCTGTCTAGCGCTCTGCCTGTGCGTCTGTGCAGCATGGATGCTGTGAATTGCTGCTTAGTACTTTTTTTTTCCTGGAAGGACTTGGGATTTTATTGAGAGCTGAGGACTCGGTGGCCGCCCCTGTGAAGCCATACGGCTGTGTCCGGTGGCTGGTCTGGGGGCCTGCGGCTGGGCTGAGTGTGCTTACTGTGGCTGCTGCTCCCCCAGTGGCCCCTGGCTCCCCTAGCAACACTGTTTCCTGCACAGGTCCTAGGCTTCCTACTCGGTGTCTAGCCATGACTCCTAGGAGGTCCCAGCCACTCCTGGAGCTACTGGTGGTGACTGGGTGTGGCCCAGCAGCTCCTGAGCATTTATTTAGGGCAGGTTCACGACCCAGGTGGATTTCAAGTTAGCAGTGTTCATCAGGCACTTGCTGTGTGCTAGCTACTGCTTCAGAAGCTGGAAACAATGCAAAACCCAAGCACTCTGCTTGAAGGAGCGATCAGAAGTCACCAGGAGAGGGTGCAGTGTAAGTCCCGGACCTCGGTCACCCTCACGGCCCCAGAAGCCTGTCTCCCGTTCTAGCTGAGTCTCTTCACTCTGCAGTTCTACAGATCCGCGCCCAGTGACACTTCCTCCTTCATCAGCTTCGGGGTGCTGACTCGTCCACACATCATTTTCCCAAGCCTTTTTTGGAAAATTCCCACAGGATTATTAAAAAACTCACACTTTGGGTGTGTTTTGCCGTAGCTGCCTCACAGCTGACAGGGGTGACACTGTGTGATAAATGCGTCAAAGCAGCTCTGGAAATGCTGCCACTTTTCTTCATTATTCAAGTCATGGAAAAGCCCCGGCATCATCGCTGTCACCCCTCTGGGGGTGCCCACAGCATTTTCTCCATGGGACCCCAGAGCCCCGGGAGCTCCTAACAGAGGCGGAGCTCTTCCACAGCGGTCAGCCAATAACAGCTCTCAAAACCACTTCTCATTACTATTGTGAAGACAACGAGATATACAATGTTGCCTGTTACTGTTGTCCTGGTGACCTGGTGTGATGTTCTGTGCCAATTTCAGCATACTGTCTCAATTGGCTTTATTCCATCCTGTTGTTTTGTAACTGTTTGCAGCCTCACTGTGTGTTCACTTTGTATGCCTTAATTTTGTAACATGAACAGCTATTCTGGGAGGACAGTATGTGGTTTGTCAACTAGTGATTTATGGTTTTTTTTTTTTTTGAGGTTTTGTATTGTTTCTACCCTTTTTTCTGTATTGCTTTTTTTTTTTCTTTAAATAAAATTTTAAAAAAAGAAAAAAAAACACTTCTCAGTCTCAGGCTTCTTGCCAAGGTCATGGCCTTGTTTCTGCATTTCTAGGAGATATGAAGCAGGATGGGGAAGCTGCCCTTGCCTTTTTTTTTTCTTTTTTTGTTTTTGAGACAGGGTCTCACTACACAGTGTAGGTTGACCTAGAACTCATTTTGTAGCCCAGGCTAGTCTAAAACTCTCTGTGACCCTCCTGCCTCAGCCTCCCAAATGCTGGGATTACAAGCATATGCCACCACGCCTGGCTTCCTCTTGGGAAGTAAATTGGGGAATCATCTCTAGTGAGGCGTGGAAGCCGTCTAGGTGAGCGGAAGCCCACATCTCTCCAGCAGCCTGTATGCGCTCAGCAGGGAGGCATGATTGTGGCTCAGGACCACTACTTGCCTGGGCTCTCCCTATGGTGGCCTTTTTAGCATTAATGTTCTGCATTTTTTATTCCTTGCAGTTTGTAGCCCTGTCTAAAGGGAAAACTTCGGAGACTGCTAAGGTTCTGTTTACGAAATCCGTGGCACATCTACTTCTTGAGATTGTGTTGCCTCGGGCAAGATGTGGTGGTTCCTAGATTCTCTGACCCTGATCTTTTAGTCTCTCTTCACATAGGACATGTCTGGTGTTAGTGGCATTTTAACTCCAAAGGGCAACTTTTTCTCGGCTCCCATTCTAGGCCCTTCGTACACTGACAGGAAGAGCGGGTCCTTCCTCCCGGCACTCATATGTGCTAAGGGAGCCCACAGTGGAATCCAAAGCTTCCACTCACACAGGCAGCAAGAGACCATCAGAGGGTGTGGTGCTTCAGCAGTGACCCTGCAGGGTCGACTTCTTTCTCCGAGCGTCTGTCTGTGCGTCACCCCATGGCTCTTCCTTATGTCCGACACAGCTAGGGTTGTGCTACTTTGGGCTTTTGTGACTTACAGGAATGCTCTGCACCCTGTGGACCACTTCACTCCGCGTGCACGTTAGAGCCCACTTCCAGTGCTGAAGCCGCGTCCTTCCGGGTCACACTCTAGCTCAGAGTGGCATCCTGCCTTGGCCTGGCCCTGAGTCTCTCTGTTTCCTCTCCAGCCAATTCTGCTCCTCCGCTCCTGAAGTTCTGGGGGTGGTGTTTTCTCTCCTCCTCAAGGCAAAGTGAGGTCTTCTTTCTGTCCTGGTGGACAGGAAGGACAGCTGTCTGACTGGGACAGGGCTGAAAATGGACACTGGGCAGTGACCAGCTGCCATGACAGTCTGAGGATTGTAACCCTTTGAGAAATCAGCAAACTCTTCCATGGGGCCCTCGTCTGCAACGATCCGTACTGCGCTGCTCCCTCTTCCTTGGCTGCTCTTGCGTGAGTTCCACAGATGTGAGTTGGATGGGTGGAGTGTGGATAATCGCTGAACCAAAGATCAGTGGTGGCCACCAGTGGGACTGCACGGGGGACGAGCCCTCTTTCGTGACAACCTGGATGGCCAGGTCGGAGGTGCTATAATGCAGTCCTGTCCCCTTCACACTAGGGATTTGGAAGAACAGCTTCCACTTCTTATTTGACAGCATCAGTGTGTGCTGATAGCACTTGGTTCTGTGTGGGACACTCTGCCTCTCCATCTCCATGGACACAGCCCTGGCTCAGGCCACTTTTGCTTCTGAGATGAGGATGTGGCTTCCTAAGCTGACTCCTTCATGTCTGTCTGGCTTTGCCTCTTCCTTTCCCCTCTCCACGCTGCATTTGCATAAATGATGTTCTGTCCTCTCACACCTTCTGGCAGTTTCTGTTGGCCTGGGGTAAGGTTCGGATGTCTTTTTGTAGCTGCAGTGATGTATGCACCTGGCCTAGTTCATCTCACCCTCAACTCAAACCTCCCTCCACGTTCATGAGCGGGGCTCTTCCTTGCCTCAGGCCCTTGGTACTTGCAGTCCCCTCTGGCTGGAGAGCTCTTCATATGCTTAGATCTACTGCAGTCTTCAGATTTGCTCACCTGCTCCTTCTTTGAAGAAATCTTCATTCACCCTTCCTTATCTCAGCGTCCCTAACCCTACCTCACCTGAGGTCTCTTATAGTGTCTTCCTTTTTCCTTTCTTTCTTTCTTTTTTTTTTTTTTTTTTGGTACCAGGGATCGAACTCGTGACCTCATACTTGCCAGGCAGCTTAGGCTGCTCAGCTAAATCCCCGGCTCTACGTCTTTTCTTTTATGGTCACCTAAGCACTGAATATTTGAAATTTTTTGTTGTTTATTAGACCATCAGACCCTCAAGGGACAGACCTCATCTCTCTAGGTGAGCATTATTGTTTCAGTGCTCACAAGTTGGCAGCCACTCGACAAAGTGCAGCCTGGAGTGTCCCTCTGCACACAAGCCCAGGTTTGTGGCTATTTGAGTGTAGTTTCTCAGCGCGCTCTAGAGCCAAGCATGGCTGGGGCTATGACAATGGAAAGTGATTCCTCTTGAAAATCTTATTTTTATATATTTAGGAGTTCAGTTATTTCTGGCAGGCCGGGACCCCAGTTTCCTACTCTGTAATAAGAACAGTTTCAAATGGAATAGATCAGCCTTTTATGATCCTTTTTTCTTTCAATTTTGATAATTTTCAGGTGTGACCTTCTGTGTCTTAGGGTCTCCATTCTCTCAGTTGCTACAGTGGGGATCGTCACACACAAATGTTTACATATTCTCTTGGCTATACTAACTGATCTTCCTAAATGCTTTTTGGTCTTCCAGGAAAGTTTCCTCTGGTTTATTTATTATTTTGATTTGGAAGTCCTATATAGTTTTAAGATTAAGAGGCTTGTGTGTGGTCTGTGTTAATGAATTGGTCTGTGTTAATGAACTGTGAACAACACTTCCTTCCAGCCTGTCCATCTGGTCACACAGGGAGGAAGAACCACTGCTCCCCTTTCTTCCCTCCACACCCAGGCCTGTGGGGACCAGAAGCTAATTATCACCTCCTAGGACCCTTGCTGCCTCCTCTTGTCCTGAAAAGCTGCCCTTGTGCTGGTCCTTGGAAGGAAAGAGGCCACATGGGTGATGACTTCCTCTTCCCCGTTCCACTCTAGGTAGAGGCGCCCGACATGCTTGGACTTTGATCAGGAGGTTCATGCAGAACTGCATGTAGATCAGGGCTCTGGCCGAGGAGCCCCTACACACCTCTACTCGGTGACCTGGTGCTCGTGAGTGTGCACCCTGTGTTGAGTCACTAGTGGAGCCAGTGGGGCTGCAGCAGAGGCCTCCACAGTGAGTCCACTCCCACAGCTGCCCAGACCAGATTCTGGGGGTATTAGGTGTGGAAACAGTCCACTCTGCTCTGGCTGCTTCTTATCCTACCAAGGGATCAGCTGTACCAAGTCAGAGCAAGTGGGCTTCGAAAATCTCAACTGCACAGCCAGGATCAGCAGAGGATGTGAGGTGAAGGGGGCGTGTGGCAGGATGGAAAGTGTAAGCATTTTCCATGACAAACTGAAACTCCTTTCTTGCCTCCTTGGACACTGATTCTTGTGAGTCCTGCCCCGTGCTGTGCTATTCAGTCCTGACAAGATCACATGCAGCAGGATTTTAAAGAAATCACTACTGAATAGAAGGGATTCTTTATAAAGGCTCACTTCTTTGCCCAAAGGCATACAAGTGGTACTGAAAAGTGAGATGTTCTAGTTTTCCTTAGCTATGTAATGAAGTACCCAAATTTGTAGTGACACACAATGTCTTGTGCTCATAGATTCTTTGAGCAGGGTACGGTAAGGATGGGGCAATTCTGCTCTACCAAGGGCTCTAATATTGTGGGCGACCCACAATGCAAACTGGCCCCTGGAGTGGGACATCTGGACTCTTGCCCAGAGTTTGTACAGGTAACCTCTGAGGGCAGCATGGACTCATTCCAATATGGCACCTGAGTTCCAAAGGAATTTTGCCAAGTGGCACCATCAGAGACCAAGTAGCCTAGGACCATGGCAGGTGCTGCAAAGCATCTCCTGACCTAGAATATTGTGCATCACTACTTCCCTACTCTTATTTGAAGCAGTCACACATTGTTCTCATTTCAGAGAAAAGGGACACAGAGACCCCACCTCTCATTGAGCTGAGCACCAGAGAATTTATGGCCATGTTTTAAAACAGCCATACCGGAATTGAGTCCAGGTCTCCTGACTCTGCAGCCTTTGCTATTCTCACTTGACAGTGTTTCCTGGGTGTAAGAGCCAGTGTGTCCCAGGGGAGACTTCAGATGGGAAGTGGAGAGTGCATCTTTAACACAACTGCGCCACTAAGCCCCTGGGGTCTTATTAAAGAGAATGCAGCCAACAGCCACTGAGCTTAAGAGGCAGATGTTGCAGTGGAGGCCATGTGGCCCACCTGGGGAGCTTTGGACGTCCTGCACAGCTGTCCTGCCTCAAGCCTTCCTCTGTAAGAAAAGGATAAACAGAGGCTCCCTTTGCCTGTTTGTAAGGGCATGATGCCAGGGGTGGGAAAGCTTCAAGGATTTCCCAGCATGCTCTACAGAGAGGAGGAAGTTCTCAGGACCCACGAGGGGCTCTGTCACTCTGCATCTCACGGATGTGCTCAGCAGGCAGATGCACCTTCTAGAGACAGCCTGGCTCCCAGAAGCCTCGCCAGACTCCCCGGACTTCCTGTGCTTTTTACTTGATCATCCACATTACATTGACGCTATTATCTAGATGCTTCATGATATGTCCAGTCCAGTAAGTCTGCCATAAGTTGAAAATATCATAAATTGAACATAGCATGAGTCTGAGGTACATTGAACACATTTAACCTGTGGAATGTCCGTGCTGGGCAGCGCTGTGCAGCATAGATGCCTGGCTGTTTCCCTTGTTCACAGCATGGGCTGCTGGGAGCTGTGACACCTGCCCCTGCCCAGCACAACCAGAGATGATCACAGTGCTGGGGAAAAGATCCAGATTCAAAATTTGAAGTTTGATTTCCACCAAACACATGTTATTTTTACACCACGGTAATTGTAATAATTATAGGACGAAGCATTGTACGTTGGGCACATCTGAACAGTGCTTATCGGCCAACTCATCACATCCTGCAGGGTAATAAACATGAGGTCGTAGTATCTTCCTGAAGGTTTGGCCATGGAGAGCCCTAACAAGTAGCTGTGGGCTTCTCACATAAACCTTGTGACTTTACTTTTCTGTATCTGCAAAGTTAGGTGGAACCCACGAGCAGTTATGGGAAAGGGCTTGATAAGCAGCGTATGTTAGCTGTTTCGTTATTGTCCTTCCCTCTCGTGCTCGGCAAGCAGGCTGTTTCTTTCACAGCAACTGCTTGGTAATTACGTGTGCTTTCCTCTAGCTTTGGTCTAAACACTAGACGAAGTTCAAGACAGAAGGGGGTGGGACCCCCGCCCCTCTCCTGTGTGGGCACGTGTGTCACAGAAGTCCCTCTCAATGCGTTGGTCATGCTATGTCTCCTCTTACTCTGCCGAGCTGGAAGAAGGCTGTAGGCTTTTGCAGCTGGCATAATCACAGACTTCATTCCAAAAGGTAACCAACTGTCAATTTAATTAAATAGCTAGGGATGCACAGCCCCATCTCAGGCTGCTCCAGGCAGAACCGGCATGGGAATGGGCATGGGCATCTGGACCAGTGATTTAGCTGCTCCTCTTCCTGGAGATTTTGAAAGCTGACTGCATTTTTGTAAAAACTCACTTCATCCAGCAGAGAATCAATTAAATTAATCTATGAAATACATAGGAACAGTTCTCTCCACATCAGGCCACTGCAGAAATAGAGATCCAAACAAATTCCTGTGAGACATGTCTCGGTACAGGTCACTTTTCTGAAAATTTCCCATCTGCTCTGTTTTTACTATAATCGATGGATCTGTATTTTAAGCAGCAGGCATTTATTAGGTTCCCAGTGTGGGCTCAATGCTATTTTAGAAGCTGCTGGGACCACAGAGAAGCTGTCCCTGCATTTGTGACCTTTTCTGTGGCTGTTTTGAGAAAACCTTTCAGTGCCCAGCAACGACCATACATAAAACAATTTTATGCCCAGGGAAGCTGAGACAAGTGCCAGGGCCAGGCACCTGAGGAAAACTGCTGAGCCGTCAGCCTGGAGGATCAGCACAGAGGCTGTGGTTTGTCCCCTCCCTCCTTGTCCCTTGTCCTTTTCTGTCTTCCACATCTGGAGCAGCTGGAGATCCTCCTCAGCCTCCCGAGGGTGGTGGGGACCAGAGGAGTCTCCCCAGCTCAGTCTGGCAAGGCAAGGTCCTGTGGGAGGTGGGTCATTCCAGATTGCTTCCAGGCACTGGGCCTCGGGTGGACACTCAGAAACCGGCTCTCACAGGAGGATTCCAGGCTACCTGCTTTCCACCTTCCTCCCTTTGGGGGCCTCAGGAGAAATGGGGTCACCCATGGCTCCTTTCTGCTCTGTCTTGCCTGTGCCAACATTTCTTCCCCCAAGTGCAGGTGTGATCAAGTGGGTTTTGCTGCTTACATCTTCAGAGCTCCCCTTTCTGGACTCTGTCTTAACTCAGTCTCAGATTTAGAGGAATTATGAGTAACATCACAAATTTCAGTTTCCTCAAGCCCAATAAGGAACATTTGCAGACTCCAAGAGAAAGTCATTAACTCAAGAATTTTTATTCATTATAGTCATGGGATTTTATTGTTTCCTCTTTTGTCCTGGTTAACACTGGGGAGGCCTCTGCTGCTCCTTGTTTTACACAAAATCCCTTCTCCATCCTCTGTGGAGCCTTTCCATTCGCTGGCTGCCATCCCGTCCTGCTTGGTGCGTCCCTGGGACTCATCCCTTTCTGGCTGCATCGAAGCTTCCTGTTGTGGCCTCCACATCTGGACTGTGGCCCCAGCTGCTTTCTGTTTCACAGCACCCAGGGTGACTCTGTGGGTGCCCAGGGGCTGCTAGGTGAAAGATGGGAAGGAGAACTTGTGCAGAGGCAGCCCGCTCCAGACCGACAGATGGGACCTGCAGACTGCGGACAGCAGCTGAGTGTGAGGCATAAAGGCCAGGGCAGTGAATTAAAAACATTTTTATTTGACCCAATTAAAGGGAAGCTAAAGCACTGAGAAGTTTCTGCATGGAAATTAAAGGAGTTTCTGAGTCAGGTGGAAGAGTCAGGAGAGCTGAGTGCCCGACTGTAGGGTGATGGCAGCCTTGAGCCCACCACCCATGGAGACGAGTGTTCCCATTCCCTGTGTACTTAGGGCTCCTCTGGTGGTACTGACGTGATATCTGAGCTCAGGGGCAGTTAACACCATGTCTGTGTTGGACACAGTCTAACCCAGGAGCAAAGGAAGAGAGTCAGAATGGAAAGGCCCCACTAATATGTTCAAGTGATATGGTCAGCAACGCTTTATTAGAATCATGTCCATCACGGTTCCTGGCATTCCTTGTGGAGAACCTTGGGGTGATGGTGAGGTATTCTAGCTGGGTTTTGCTGCCATCTCTAATAACTAGAAAAACCAACCAGGCTGGAGCCCCATAAAGCTTGCTCTACAAATGTTGACACCCGGCCTTTCAGGAATATGCACGGCTTCACATGAGTGTTTGTGTCCCCTCAAATTCACGTGTTGGATGCTGGTACCTATGGTGATAGTGTGAGGAGGTGAGGTCTTTGGAGGATGATGTAGGAGCGAGACTCCACTGCTGCAAGTAATAGGAGCGTCCTTAGAAAGGAGGTGTTAGGAAAGATCTCTGCCCACCTTCTGCCATACAAACACACAGCTAGTAGGTACCATCCCAGAAGTGGAGAACAAGCCTCCACCAGACAAGTCTACCAGCATTTTGATCTTGAACATTCTAGACCAAAGAAATGCCAGTAATAAGTTTCTGTTGTTTGTAAATTACCCAGTACAAGGTATTTTGGCATAGTAATGTGAGTGGCCTAAGGTAGGCTTCCTGGTGAAATTGTTCTCCTCCATACCTCCAGGTACAGAGCTTTGGAAGGACCCTGTCTGCCAGAGAATATATGTTGGATATGCCCTTTACTCTTCATTTGGAGTAAGCTGAGGTCCTGCAAGGGAGACTAGCCAAAAATCAGGGCAGTCACGTCTTGCTGAATATTTCTTGCTGTGTCAGTGGGATGCTTTGTCGTGATAAAGATTTACTAGGTGTTATGGTTTGGATCCGAAAGGCCCCCAAAAGTCTTGTGTTCAGAGGTGGTGTTTTTGGAAGGTGATTGGACCCTGAGGATGCCATGTTAATCGATGAATCCACTGATGGGTACTGTAACTCTGTGCTGCTAGACACGGGACCTGGTTGGATGTCGGTCCTGGGGGCCGTGACTCGAAGAGTGGATTGTTGTCCCTGACTCCTCTCTCTGTCTCTGCTTCCTGGATGCTGTGAGGTGAGCAGCTTTCTTCCACTATCTCCACGCACTGAGCCATTTTGGCTTAGGGTAGCTGACTGAACCTGATGAGAGCTTGAGCTAAAATAAACCTCTTCTGCTTTAAATTGTGGGCTCTGTTACTTTATCTCAGTGATTAACACACTGGACAGAGGAGAGGCTTGGGTTTCTGGACCTGCTTGGTTTTAGTTTGATGAGGAATATTGGAAGGCGTTTGCCTGGATACTAGGAAGAGAAGCAGTGAGATCATAGGTTCATACATATCTGGTGCTGCAGGGTCAAAGAAGATGGAGAAGTAGGGGTGACACTAAGAACATTTCCACAAGGAGGGCTGGTTGAGAATTAAAGTGCCTTGTGCCAAAGCAGCATGGGACTGAGTAGGTAACTAAGAGCATGTAACACTGATTCCAGGACCCTGGATACCAGGAGTGAGCATTTCTGGAAAACTTGCCTTCTAGACAAAGGGATGCTCTTTGGTAGGGTAAAGAGGCTGGGAATGCAGCTTCTACCACTTAATAGCCATGTGACCTTGGCCAAATTTTTAATAAATCTCAGTTTCCATACTTGACAATTTGGGAAATTAACCTTTACTTCATTGGTTTGTTGTAAAAATTAAATTATTTAACATATAGAAGATTTCCTTGTTAAGATGGCCTGAGGCAGTCAGCTCTTGAAATTTTTTTGGTTGCCATATGAATATTAATAAAATTTCACAAAAATAGTGCTGGACACAGGAATGTAGTCACTTACAATCTTTTGAAAGAAACGTGCTCAGCTGTGGTTTTGGTGAAAGAATGGTCAGATGCCCACCGCCTGTGGCCTCTCATTTTCTTGTCATTGCCGATGACTCACGGCTGTGTTTTGTAATCTGGTGATTGTTTGGAATGCCCCAGCAATTTCAGATTCTTTGGTGGCATGATTCTACCCACTCTCCTCTGAGTGGGACTGCACCATTTGGTAGGGTGAACAATTGCGCTGAGGTCTTGCCCACCGTCTGTGGGTCTGTTCCTTTCCTTTGGAGTCCATAACCTCTATATAAAAAATAGGGAGCAACTGGCTGTTACTACTACTTTGTAACCAACAAGTCAAAATGGATCTTTGACTAGATTTTTTTGTCGGGGGGTTACTGGGAATCGAACTTGGGACTTCATGCTCACCAGGTAGGCATTGCACCACTGAGTTAAATCCCCGGCCACAAAACTAGAATTTTTAAAACTA
Source organism: Dolichotis patagonum (assembly GCA_004027295.1). Classification (NCBI taxonomy): domain Eukaryota; kingdom Metazoa; phylum Chordata; class Mammalia; order Rodentia; family Caviidae; genus Dolichotis; species Dolichotis patagonum. The sequence continues at coordinate 35,555 of PVJX010001347.1, forward strand.
TAAACCATTTCACCATGCTTCCTCACGCTGAGAGTGTAAACTACCACCCTTCCCCTGAGATAGCAAGGAGAATTCAGCACTTCTTTGGGCCGAAGCTTGGCTAAATCTCCCATGTGGCTGTTTCCTGGCTTTGGTCTGGTGTCTTCTATGTGAGGGTGGGATTCTTTGTGGTCAGAGGGGGCACATCAGATGCTGTCCCAGTTAAGCAAAGTTGGTTTCTCATTTTTACAGGCTTTTCCTCATACTTTTACCTGTGTCCAAGGGAAACAAACCCAGGAATTGGGGAGCAGGGACCCGTATTAAGGCCACCTGATCCTAGCTTGTCACAATGTCTTGGGTGCCTTTATGGAAAAGGATGGAGAAAAAATGAACTCTGGAACAGGAGAGACTGTTTTCTATGAACTGCATTCAGTTAAAGAGGAACTCCCACTTCTAATTTTGCTAGCAATTTCATTATTTGCCTTAATGCAGTAGGAGCAGAACTTTGTTATGTTCTAGAACTTGGAGTCAAGGAGGCGAACATCAGTCTTTCTGTGTGTGTGTGTGTGTGTGTGTGTGTGTGTGTGTGATGCTTAGGGTGAAACCCAGAATCTCTAAGCACATGCCAAGTTTTCTCAGGCTTTTTCTAGCTTTTACTCTGAGAAAGGTCTTTGTTAGGTGTATTTTTTTGGGTAAGGTATTTCATATCTTGCTGTTCTGCTTATAAAATAGAGACAATAATGTTTTCCTAATGAGATACAGGAAGATTAAGTTATTTCTAAATATGCAGTATGTGGTTCTTTGTTCATTGTTTTTAGGACTTAGTAAGACCTCAATGAATACAGCATAAATTATTATGATTGATTGACCTTCTGCCTTGGAGTAGAGAATACATGATCATTTTTCCTTTCCATTTATAAATACCACACCTAAGAAGTATAACAGGAGAACAGTGCAGACAGGATGAGGTTTAACAAAGAATACCGAAGCAAGAATTGGTTAGAATCAGGACACAGAAGAACACTTGCTAATGTGTACTTCAGGAGTCACGGCCTTGTCCTCCCCTCCACAGCACATACACTAGAAGTCATAGCCTTCATCGAACAAGTGCAGGCAAAGACAAGGAGAAAAACAAGAATGAGATGGGCAGATAAACGAATAAACAGACAACACAGTACGAAAACTAAACGAAGTCCATAAGGATTTTCAGGGAAATGGACTAAATAAGCTTAATGGTGGACTCAAACATTGGCATAACCATGTGGAGAGGAAACATTCCAAGTGACTCTAATGCATGGTACTTTGGCATTGGCACTGGATTATGCTCCAAGGACAAAGAGAACTGCAGAAATCTTCTGCATTCAGAAATTGCGTTGGTGACAGTGGCGTTGACACTTGTTCTGAGGCTGTTCTGTGTATACTGTAGGACATATCAAATGCATGATTATGTTGCTGGCATTGAGAACTGAGATTTTGGGTGTGTTTGAAAGGAAGGAAAAATGCGAGCTGGTGGAATTAAATAAACTTTCTGCAGATTCTGGATTTGAATCATCAGTGTGAACAGTATTTTGCCTTAATTTCCTGGCTGGGTCAGTTGAGAAGGCCTGGGTGTCGTGGCCAGCGCTGAGCCTCCCTTGTGTCTGGGTTGTGATCTCCAGGGGATTCACTACTGAGAGGACTCCGGTTATCTTAAAGAACAGGCTGATTCTCATTCCTGAAAAAGGTGCAGGATGCATCTGCAGTCACTTGTCATAGTAGACGACAAAGAAGCTAAATATCAACGCAGATGTGTCAGGACCGCAGAGACCATGTGAACAGGCTCCACTGGCCAGGCTGAGGCATAGCAGCTTTTCATAGGTATCTCCATCACCTTCTCATTGCAGGGATGGAATGCCTGATGTCCTAAAGGAGGACAGGTTTATTGGGCTTCACCTTTTCAGTCCGTGGTGCACTGGCTCCAGGCAGGAGTGTGGTGGAAAAGCCTGGGCAGGAGGAGACAGTTGCTTACCCAGGGCAGCCAAGAAGCACTGAGAAGAGTCAGGAGTTGGGCACAGGAATGCACGTTGCAGGCCACACCCCATGGCCATCTCTGAGCAGGACCAGCTGCTCACAGTGCCCTCGGCTGCTCAGTGCATGAATGGATGAAACCACTGAGGAGCGTGGTGCCGTGTTTAACATCTAACCCATAGCCTTCAGATAATAATGCAATAGGTTAACACACTTCAGGCACATGTCAATGTACGTGGTCATAATGATGATAGTAACAAAACTCATCAGTTACTTTTGAAGGATGTTAGAGAATCATTTTTTATTTTAAAGTCTAGGAAACAAAGGGAAAGTGGCAAACATCTATCCTAGTATTTCTTACAGTATTTCTTTTTCTGGACAATGATTTGAGGAGAGGCAGATTCTTCATGTGAAAGAATTTAAACCAAGAAGCAACGAATGGTAGAAAATGACCATTTTACAGTCTCTACAATGTGTAGCCAGACAATATTTATGAATGGCTAGTAACGTCACAAGGAGAGGTAAGACAGAGAGAGAGGCTATTAAATGTCAGTAGAGATGTATGTTCTGATGGAAATGAACTCAACAACCTACAAAAGGAGTCTCTCTCTTACACACACACACACACACACACACACTCTTTGATGAAGTCTCTAGGTCTAAAAACGAATTTCAAGAAATACAGAGGACAAACGAGCATGTTAATGACACAGTAAGGATGCCATCAGCAAACTCCAGGCTATAGAAAACTCTAAGAGACTGGCCCTGAATCAAGGCCAGCAGACTGCTATAGCTTCTGGATTCAAACAGGAGCCTAAAGAGAATTCTTTCTGTGGTCTGTTGGCCATTTCAGAACTTTGGAAATGGAATGGTCAATTCATCAGAAAGAAACACCTTACTAAATTTTAGATAAATTTTAGAAGCAGCTACTGCCCTCCCTGGTGAGTGGCTGTGAGCGTGGCACGCTTAGGCAGCCCAGAGAGGGAGACACTGGCATGTCCTGAGACCCACACCCTGCTGAGACCTGGGGCGCCGGGAAACCAAGCAACTACTGCCCTTCCTGGTGAATATATGGACAACTATTTGGAAGAAAATGAGACAATATGGTAGATAAAAAAAATGTAACTTTGGTTGGAACTTGGGGTGCTGGGAAAGAAAGCCATCTGCTCGCTGCCCTCATGAGGGGCTGTGAGCCTACTGGTGTGTGGGCTGAAAATTAAACATCATATTACCCCTACCCCCTCCCCCTGTTAGCAAGTGGGAGCCAGAGATCTGGGCATCTCTTGGGAGGCTGACCATATGCAATATAGCAAATAGAGGGGATTTCCTTCTACCATCTCTTTGAAGGCAAATATTTTTATCACTGTTTTGCTTTGTTTTGATTAATGATATTCTCTATTCAATATTCTGTTTTGATAAGTTCTGTAATGTCTTGTATTTCCTTTGACTTTCCTATACCTGATTGAAAGAACAACTATTGTGAAGATAAAGAGATATACTAGACCTGTTACTGTTATTCGGATAACTTGCTGTGAAGTTCTGTACCAATTTCACTACACTGTCTCAATTGGTTTTGTTACGTCTTGTTATGTTTTACTACCTTCAAAATAATAAAAAAAATGTAAAAAAAGAAAACTCTAAGAGACAAATGATCGGGTTTTCAAGGGAAAAACAAAGACAAACAAAACAAGCAATAATGAAAACAAAACATGCAAAAACTCCAAGGAAGATAGGAGAGATAGAGGAAAAATATAAACTAAAAGAAATTTACAGGACACAGCAACTAAACTGATTTTTGTTTCAAACAATTGTTCCAGAACAAAACCAAAAACTTACAAGACATCTGGAAAAATCTGAATATTGCTTGTTTGGGCTAAGGAATTGTGGCGTATCTCAGCCATCGTTGAATGTCTTCGAAGGAGTGATCATCTTTTAAAGATAAATGCTGAAACATTAACAATTGGTGATGAGATAAGCTTTAAATGAGATAAGCATTTAAAATAGTTCATAAAAGGATAAAGAAAAATATCTTTCAGAAAAATAAAAGTTTGGTTGTAGGTTATGGAGAGTAGAAATTACACTGAAGAAATAATGATCACTCATAAAACTAAATCTTGGCAAGTTCTTGCGTAGTGTAGAGTTAAAGTGCTTCTCACAGATTCTCAACCATGGTTGGATTTGAGATGTGTTTTTCTCTCCTCCTTGAGGTTCTACTCTTCTCTGACTCCACGTGTTGCCCACCACCAAAGCCCTAGGGCTGGGCAGCTGCTTCTTGCTCTCACCACGGACACGGAAGAGTAGGGTGAACCCAAGCTCCCAGCTGTCCTACCATGAAAATGAAGTTTTGGGAGAGTTATCAGTTCCCTGTGGACGCAGGAACAAGAGGATCCCTGGAGTTTGTCCAGCAGGACTGCGACATCAGGGACACTGTGAAGTGTGCAAATATTCATTCTTTTACACACTTTCTCCCAAGTGTAGGCTGGTGCTTGCAGTCTCTGGGATCTGACAATATAATGGTATTTCCTTACACACAACACTTAGTGGCTCCCTTTGCCCACAGATAATATGTGAGTCACAAAGACAGACAGACCCGCTAGAGTCTCGTAAATGCCACACCCTCTGACTCTTCAGGGTGGGAAACCTCGTCATCGTTGGCAGCTGGGCCTCCTTCTCTCCACAGCTCAGCTCGGAGGGGTCGTCCACCACGAGGGGTCTCCGGCTCTCGAATTCTGTGCTTACCGGGCTCCTTCCTCTGACCAATTTTCTTTTCTGCCTCTCTGTCCAACTTTCATGAAGACTCCTCTGTATTTCTCTGATGGATTAGTAACTTCCGCTTGTGCATATATAGATGGCATATCTGTCTTACTCTATGCTTTTGTGTTCTATTTTTGCCTGTGTACTTCTAAAATGCATATATATATATATATATATATGAACAAGTCATATGAAATCATATTTTGGATAAATCTAACATATTGTCATCTTATGTGATGAGTGAATTGTTTGCTCATTTTTAATTTTCTAATTTTCTAAATTTGTTTTGTTTTTTTCTTGTCTTACACATTTTGGATTTATTTCTACATGCTTTTCTCCCTTCATTTGAATTGATAAATTTTTTTTTCATTTGTATTTGGAATGCTAATCCTGGTGGTATTTCTTGTAATGATTACTGTGAAGTTTTGATGTACTTATTAACTATATATTTATGTAATTTAGTGCCTCTGTTCTGCTCTTTATACAAAAAATTAGAAAATGACTTCAACATATGTTACTGCATGCAGATTGCTGACTCTGTTTCTCTTATTACTAGATAGAACCAGTTTTCTAATGCTTTGGTTCTATACTTTTAATATAAAAATTTCACAGTTAGTATTGTAATTATGGGCAGTTTGGCCATTTTCTTTAGTCACTGTCGTGCTTGTATTGTAAACTTCTCTCTGTATTCACAATTCATTGTTGATGGTAAGACATTCAGTAATTTTCAGTGAGAACCTGTGAGCAGCAAACTTTCTGTTTTGTAAGTCTGAAAATGTACTTATTTTGACAGAACCCATGAGCAAAGATTTGTAAATATTAATTCTGTCCTCTTTCCCCAAAATAAGACTTATAATCCTTCAAACTAGAGATTGCCTGCCAGCCCCAATATACCTGTCACTGCCTGTCACACACCCTGTCGCTATTCTTTTGCTCTGTGGCCACCCCATAAGACAGGCTTTCAGGGCTGATTATTTTCTAGCTCGTTTTAATTTCTGGGAAACACAGTATGAACTCTAGAAATACTTTACCATCATAAAGCTAATTGCTTCAGCTATTTTGTGGTTTTACTGAAATGCGAATATAGTCACCACAGACCACCTAGTTATGCATTTATCTTTATCCCTTTGTTTGGTTTTTGACCTACAATCCTAAAATTGTACTCTCTTTTTAATGCTAGAAAAGTCTCAATCATTATTTCTTTGTATATTGCTTCTGCTAACCCTCCATTTTTGGGCTTCGGGAACACTCATTAGACGTGTGTCGGAGCCTTGGAGCCTTGCGATCGAATCTCTGCATCTTACTTCCTTATTCAGTGTTTTTAAACTTCTTGTCTGTCTCTGGGCAAAGATCCTCAGAGAGCTTCTCACCAGTGCCAAGTTTAATTCACTAATTCAACTGAACTCTGACTAATTTGGAGTTTATTGAATCTGTCTCATTTTAAAAATTCAGTAACTGTGTTTTCCTCCCAGGATTGGTAGTTGGTTGTTTTTTTTTTTTTTTAAACTATTCATTTCCCATGATTTATTTTTTTCTTTTCAGTGCTTGGAATCAAACCTAGAACCTTTCACATGTCAGGCAAGTACTCTGCCATTGGGCTACATGCTTAACCTTGGCTTTTCTTAACTGGAAAATGTTTACTTTTGAATTTATTACAGAATCCTTCAGAGGCAATCTTTGCTCTTCATCACAGTTCCCGCGTTCTCTAGAATGCCCAACTTGGGATATCCACCCAATGTCACCACTGCCCAGTGTGAGTGCATGCATCACGCCCATGCATGGAAAGGGAAACTCGGCAGTCCAATGCTGTCGTCACAGCAACCTAAGCACCCTGACGATAGGGTTTTGGTTTTTCCTTTTATTTTAAGAAGCATGTGTGGTCCTCACCTACTTCAAACTATGAGAACTTTCATCCCTAATGTACTTATTCTATGTTTGAAGTCTGACATTTCTTTGCACTAATTTTATCTGTGGGCTTCACATTCTTAGAAACTAAATTATTTTGTATAAATCCCTGACTTAGCAGTCATTTAACTAAAAATCACAACTTACTGAGAGAAAGAAACACATCTGCTGGAATGATTTTCAAAACTGTCAGTTGTCTCCAAAATTAATCTTGCATTATTTGCAAATCAGACATCAATGAGGTTGCTTACAGAAGACATAGCTGTGGCGACAACGGGAAACAGATTTAAATTTTGTATTTTAGCTTGACCTAAGCTGTATTTTCTTACCTGAGTTCTCATTCATACTGGGAGTCCCATGGCCACAGTGTGCTCTTCACCCACCGCACACATGAATGAGACCGAGACGTCCTGGGTGGAATTTCCTATTTCTTAGCCCCATTCACCTTCTGGAAACAAGATCATCCACCACAAACTTCCCTAGTTGCTGATAGCAAGAAAAGGTAAGCATGTCGGACAAAGTTTGGGTTCTTGCTGTTTTTCCTAGGTCCTATGGGAACCTCTTTGCCTCTCCCATGGTTCTGTCCCTGGACTTCGTGGTGCTTTTGCTTCTAATGGATTCACCGGAGACCTGTGGGCACAGAGGGAGGAAAGTGTCTGAGAGTTTAGGCCAATGACTGGCTGGCACGTGAGCGTAAAAGCCTGGCTTCGTGGCCCCAGGAGAATCTCTGAGGTGCAGTTTATAGGGGATCATGTCCAGAAAGAATTTATGTGAAATGACCCTGGGGCTATATTAGTCAGATGTCTGTCAGTGTAACACAGTGCCTGAGGTAATTAACTTAGTAAGGGAAAAGGTTTGGTTTTAGCTCATAGTTTCAGAGTTCACCCCATGAATCAGTCAAATATTTGCTCAGCACATAATTCATCTAAATCGGTAGTTTTCTTTTCTAAGTTTTATTGTATTTTGGCTAAAAGATTCGATGTGAGGTCCACCTCTTAACACATTTTTAAGTACATCATCTTTCATCGGTAAATGCAGACGCCATCTCGTACAGCAGGACTCGAAAGCCTCCTCATCCCGGGTGACTGCACCTTGGTGCCCACGGTTGGTGAGTCTCTATTTTCTTTACTTATGAGTAGTTTTCAGACTTACTTTTCAGCACTGAAGCATTTTCCTCCAAGCAAATCTTACATAGAAGTCCTCAGGTACATACATACGTGTCTAGTGCAGTATGTATGACTTAGTATGTCACTAAATGTCCTCAAACTTGCAATCCTTCAGCCTCAGACTCCCAGAATGCCAAGCCTGCAGGCATGTGCCACCATGCCTGGTTTGATGTTTACTTTACCCATTGAGTTTAAGTACATTTTGGAAAATAGGCTTTTCTTTCCTCGTATCTATGGCAAAAAAACTTGTTTGTTATCCTCAGCTTCCAATTTCTTTCTTTGTATCCTTCTCAACTTCTCTCTCTCTTTTCAAACCTTAGTTTCTCTTTCTAAACCTCCTTCCTTCCTCTGTCTGCCTTAGATCTTAGGTCAGTCTGTCTGTGTTTTTATTATCCCCACAGCACTTGCAGAGTGCGGTCCCTGAGAATCACCAGGGCAGCACGGCCCCTCTGCGAGCAGATGAAGCCCCTGTTACAGGGGTGGAGCCAGCCCGGCCTTGTCCCCACGTGGGGATCTTTCCTCTCATTGTGGTGTCCTTCCTGAGAGAGGCCCCAGCTGTCGCCTCTCCTCCTGGACAGGGCCTGCAAGGCCCCTGCAAAGGGTCCACTTTTTTCATTCCTCTGCTTTTGTTTCTCTCCTTCAAGGCTTCTTGCTCACTGTGAAAATGACTGACAGCCTCTGTTCTCCGCAGGTGCCTGGCTCGGGACCGGGGAAGCGCCGTCCCTCAGGACAGCAACAGACTCCGGCTGGTGATGGTCCCGTGGTTACACGCTCACGGTTGCTCACCCAGCAGCATCTCGCAGCTGCTCTCTGGGCAGGAGATGCGAGCCTCCTCTGCCCCGGGGCGAGGGCTCCAGGGCACAGGGCGGCGCGTCCGGTGCCCGCTGACAGCCGGGTCCCTGGCCAGGCTGACACACTCACAGGTTTCCTCCATGGCTACTATGGAGCAGCCCACAATGTGATAACTGGTCTACAAGATTTCTGAAAGACTTTTTAAAAATTAAATTTATTTTGTAACTGATGCTAAAACCGAAAAGTTGTACACAGTAACAGAGTACCATATGATGTGATGCACACATATATTGTTACGTTTAAGTCAGGTTAAACATCTACCTCATTTATCATTTCATTTTTATTGCATTTATCATTTCTTTATGGCAAAAAAAACCCCACTTAAAATTCTTCCTTCTAGCATTTACAAAGATACACTAAATTATTGTTATCAGCTTTGGCTATACTATAGCACAGCAGTTCCATCTATTACCTAGTATCCACTGTTCAACCTCTCCCATCCCCACGTCTTCGTCCTTTTCTTTCCACCCTCTGAGGGTCCCCATTCTCAATGCCTATGAGATCAGCTTCTCAGACTCCACAAATGATCCATCTCATGCTGTACTCATCTTTTTGTGGCTTGGCTTATTTTACATAATGTAATTACTCCAGTTCCATCATCTTGTCCCAAACGGCAGCTCTTCTCCATTCTTTACGGCTGACGAGTGTTCTGTGATTTTTACACAACTCTGTTTCTTCATGCATTTATCACATAAGGAAGCTCACTTTGCCTGCACTTCTCGGCCACTGTGCCAGAATGGACACAGGAGTGCAGATGTCCCTTTGCCATGCTTGTTGTACACCCTTTGGATGCATACCCAGGACCCAGTAGCAGGATTGCTGGATCGTATGTTAGTTCTGCTGTTAATGTTTGAGGAATCTCCATGTGTTTTCTGTAATGGGTGCATTTGTCTACATTCCCATCACCAGTGTGTGCAGATCGCTTTTGTCACACCTTGGCAGCACTTGTTTCTTTTAGTCTTTTGCTGACAGCCATTCTCACAGGAGTGATGAGAGTTCATCAAGCTGCAACAAGATGTCTCTAGCACGCTCTGACCAAATTCTCAATGCTCCCATTTTGTTGGTTCTCCAGGTCATTGTGGGAGCCCTTAGCACATTGGTCAGATTCTTTTCTAGACTATCAAGGTGCTGTCCTCCACCTTTGTCTCCCACTGCTTCTCCAGCTGGTATGACTTTCATCATATGCAGCTGTGTTTGTTGGAAGGTCATTGGTGTTTTGATAAGCAGTCATCACAACCAAATCTTGGGTTAGATTTTGTTTGTAATTTGAAATGAGGGAAATGACTTCTTATGAGTCATATTATCTCTTTTTAAAGAACTATTTAGAAAATGGTGAGATTTAATGAAATAAAGCCTGCTTAGTTGGATCATTCTTGATTATATCCACTGACAATAATGTACCAAAAGGAAAAGGAAGAAAATGGATTAATGTTCTGTTACTCCATCAAGATGCTGTCCAAGCTCAGTAACAGAAAAATTCATATAAATAGGAGAATAACCTGCTTTGGCAAAACGTATCAGTGCAGCGATTCCTTCTCTGACTATTTTTGTAGGTAGCTCTATCAAGGGATTTATAGAGAGACAGTCACAGAAATCCAATTGTTCTGGACGTGGCATGATCGTGGCATGTACGTAGCCAGTGAGTCAAAACAGGCAACTCAGGAAATAAAGCAAAGGATGGTGATGACCTACTCAGCCCATAAGGCTTGAAATCAATCCTCTGGGGGAGCAGATCTGCTCAGGCCCAGATCTTTTAGGGGAGGACAGTATTTTTATTGTTGGAATTATGACTAAAAAACCCCTAATGGCATCTGTTTTCTTAAATTGTAGTGGAAGTTTTAGAAACAGTATATATTTACTGAGTTTGTTGAAAGGATACAGAAGAGAAGGCAAATTAGGCCATAATAGGATCATTTCCTACATGTCTTGCACTTTGGAAATTAAGAAACACTGATCATTATCTTCTTTTCATTTCATTGTTCTCATTCACTGGTTGTAGATGCGATCAGCAAAATCTTAGAGTGCTAAATTCTAGTGCTGTGAAACAAGAGGGAAAGGAAAAGGGAAATATATTATTATTTATTGACTAACTCCTATGTTCCAAGAACATAGACACCTTTTACTATTTAGATTACCACAATTTTGTGACAGAGGCATGCAACACTGCACCACCCACTTGACACATCTATTTCCCCTCTTCCCTCAAGCCCCATCCTACAGTGGTGCCAAGCACTTGCCTCTGAGTCTTTCATTAAAGTCAGGGTGACCAGGGTGATAGAGGGGAAAGAAACTCACAACCTACTAGATGTCTCGTATGAGTTCTTGTTCTCTAAAATCAAAGAATGAATTTTAGGAACAATGGAGAATAAGAGAAGACTGTATTTATTGAGAGAAAGATAGCTTCTTTCAGAGAAACAGAGAGAGAGAGAGAGAGAGAGAGAGAGAGGGAGAGAAAGGGGTCCCAAGAAGGTTACCAAGGACTCTGTCTTTTCTAGGGACTTTTATAAAGCGAAACCACAAAGTGAGGCAGGTCTAAAGTGGGGACACATGGGAACTTGCAACATGGGCATGAGATGAGTCAACCAATAAGATTAACTCCTCAGGTAAAGTTGATTAAATCGGGGACAAATAAGGAAGCAAGTCACTTGGCAGATGGGCATGCATACAGAGCAGAGACTCTTCCTGTAGGCGGTTGGGATGGTGACTCCTGGCTTCCTCAGGGTGACAGAAACCTAGTTAGAATATCAGCCCCTGATGTTTACTCTTAGGAAGTATGTGGGTGCATTTGTTTCATCTTTTGTCTTGCGGTCTGCCTGCAGCAGAGGTGTCTGTCTCCCCCACAGCTGCAGGGTATCTGGACTTCTGCACTGGCTCTTTCGAGGACCTGGCACTGTCTAACTGCCTGTAATATTACTATCTAACTCAGTTGCCTATAACAAGGGGACTTGCTTTGACCAGAGTACATGACTACATGTTTCATGTGCCCTTTCCAAGAAAAACTTCCAAAGCCATTGCTGTTTCTCCCATCAACCTTCTCCCTCCTCTGGCAGTGTAGGAGCTTCTGATGGGCCTGAGCTTCATCCTGGAGCCCCGAAGATGGGAAATCAGTGCAAGTGATTTCCAGCCAACAGGTTCATGTGTGTGTGAAATAAACCCTGTCAGTCACTGAGATTTTGAGGTTTGTTTTAGTAGCAAAATTTAGCAAAATTTGATCAATCTAGAAATTGGTACCACAAAATAAGTGCTGTGTACCAACATAAAAGCAGCAATAGAATCCAAAATATGCCACAGTGCCAAAATATTTGGTAAAACCATTGCCTACAACAGCTTGGAAAGCAAATACTATAATGAATTTGTAGCTTTATGAAATAAGAGGAAAATCAAATCTTGTAGCATAAATTGGTTGCTATTGGAAATGGACTAAAAGAATGAGGTTAGTTCAAAAAGAATTAGCCAATAGACAAGCAGAATTGAAAGTGAACGTAGAAAACCTTAGAATTCCAAGATTTTCATGATGGAAGATGGAGCTGATTTTTATTTATAACTCAAAAAGCAAAGTTGAGAAATGCTTTGGCATGTCTATTATGGGTGTCGCTGCCATGTGTTGATTGGATATGATTGGATTATATTGATAACATTTTTGAGAAAGTCCTGTAGCCAAAATCCTATAGTCATATTGTAGTCCATAATTCCCCCACCAGAGTGCATTAAAGAGACAGATGGTTAAAGACTTAAACGAGTCCTGTGATCCCCCAATTTACTATAAGTAATGGCTACTCAGCCTGTAAAATGGGCATGTTCTCTCATGTCACCTTCAAGGCTGACAAGAAAGATAATTGAAAAGGGAAGATTTTTCCAGAGGGCACAACCAAAAGGAACAGTGGGTTTCCAACTGCAGTTTAACTGTTTCTTCAGATAGGGACCCAAACTTCTTTCCTTTTTTTGAATTTTTTAAATTTTAAAAACAAAACAGAAGACATAAATGATACAGAATTAAAAAAAATCAACACTGGTTAATATATTGCATATTGTTATCTTAGAAGTAGTTGTCTAGGTTACAAGATTTAGGCATGAAAAAAATGATCAAACAGTGAGAGCACAAACTGATTTTCTGATGAATTCACAGAGATTAGTAGCATAGTCATAGTTATCTATCTTGTGTACACACACACACACACGTACACCTATATACGTAAAATCTCTTCCCGTCTTCCTTTTCTCCTTTCCCCATCCCGGTCGTTGTTTCCTTATGAGCACTTTGTTTCCTTTTAGTGTCATCGCCTGCCCTCCGATGTGGTGACCTGATCCGCACCAGTCAGTGAGTGGGATAGGAGTAGAAATGGGCTATGTCCAAGCAGAGAGTTTGGCAGTCATTGCTGTTTCCAGCAGCAGGCGTCTCTGCATCCAGCAGCAACTTATCCTATCTAGTCCGGAACTCAGAATGAAGAAAACATTTAAGCAGTGCCACAGCCAGCATCCCATGAGTGATGTTTGTAATGTTACATGCTGCCGAACATATTTAGAGACTGTTCCACCAACATAACCTCATGAGCGAGAGCTGACAAAGAAACTGAGTGGACTGCCAAAGGCAACGCAAGGAAGCCCTGCTTCAATGATACCATCTCAGCCTGGAGAATCATTCTGTGTGTTCTTGTATTTAATGTCTTGGTAGGAACACATGATAGTCTCCATTTCTGGGACTATCAGAGAAGGCAACTATTTTTCAAAATATTTGCATCAAATTTTAATTTTGGGAGTTAATTTTCTGTTGTGGATTATTTATGTCAGCTTCTCATTTTATTGCTTGCCTTAGTGAACCATAAGAGGTGTTTTTAAAAAAGAATAATTTAAGATTTTATCCTTACTTTTCCATAGGCGCTGCCAATAGTTTTCTCTAGTTTATCTGTTTTTAAATTGTGTATGTGATTACCACAACAATATGTACACTCTCATGCATATAGCGGCACAGTGTATAATAGCCAAATCTTGGCAACAGCCCAAATGCCCATCAACTGAGGAATGGATAAGGCAGATGTGGCATTTTTTTCTTTTTAGTACAATGGAGTACTACTCTGCCATAAATAAGAATTCACTTGAGACATTCCTAGGTAAATGGATATACCTTGAGTCCATACTGTTAAGTGAAATAAGTCAGATACACATGTAAATAGTACATTGTTTCTCTGATGTGAGAATCTGAAAGTGTAAGTAAGGACCAAAAAGTGTATTAGGTATTGTGAAATAGGAAGAAAATATTCAAATGAGAAGAGTGAGAAGGAAGAGTGGAGGGGAAAAAGAAACAAGAGAAAAGTAAAAAAAAAAGTGAGAAAAGAAGGAAAAAATGGAAATAAAGTTTTTGAAAATAGGGAAATGAGGAGAGGTTGAAGGAAGGTAGGGGAATGGGAAAAAATCAAGTAATATCATGTATAGGTGCAAATTTTGTATAACAAATCTGATTGCTATGTGTCTAAAATGTACCAATAAAATCTGATTGAAGAAAAAATATATTGCATATGATACTCTTTCTATATAATATATATGTATATATTACTAGATACCTATACAGAGGATTGAACATTTCTTGTAGCCAAGATAAAAGTGCCTCATGATGTTAGTATTTATTTAGTGAATCTGTGAATTAAGAAATAGCTTATTTCTTTGTTTTTATGTATTGCAAATGCCGCCTTCGGCTGACATGAGAAATATTTATATTTTCTATTCATTCTAATTTATGTGCTGTAAAATTCCAATTCCTGCTGCATATTAGCATGAGTACCATCCGCAGAGGTTTCTGGAAGTACAGTTTTCCATACCTTCTGAGTGTGTGGCTCAGTCTACATTATACAACTTCTCATTTCTTATTCTTTGTTGATGCAATTAGCCTAGCATTTGGAGATTATTAAAATCACATTTTTAATTTCACTGTTGTCTAATTCATCTAGTTTTCCCCCTGTTGGAATAGCTAAGAAATGTTGCCTAATTCAAGACTGCAAAGACTTGCTCTAATGTTTTCGTCTGAAGTTTGTATAGTTTTAACTTTTACATGTAAGCCTGTCACCCACTTGAATTAACTGGTGTGAACTAGGATCTCAGTTTCACTCTTTTACACATGAAAACTTAATTGTCCCAACACCATTTTCTCAAACGACCATTCTTTCCCTATTGAAATGTCTTCAAATGTGAGGTTTTATTTTTAGACTATCAATTATATTCTGCTGATCTGTGTGTCTATCCTTATGCCAGTGTCACACACGCTCGATGAGTGTAGCTTTGTAGTAAGTTTTCAAATGGGAAGTGTGAACCCTCCAACTTTGTTTTTTTCCAGACTTTTTTGGCTCTTTGAAGTCCATATGAATTTCCATATATTTTAGGAACAACTTGTTTGCAAAAATCATCTCTTACCATCTTTCAATGACTTTGGCCACAGTGTCGTGATTTTTCCATGCTGCACGCTTTTATTAACAAAGTACCTTCAAAGTAGGTGTTGAATTATTCCCCTCTGGCTAGGTTACCTTTCCTTTCACTGTAATGTGGGAAACCTGGAAACATACCCTCTTGGGATGTACTTGTCTTTCTGTAAATGAGGCAGCTGGACCACCTCATCACATCCGGGTGTTGGGTGGAGGGTAAGCAGCCTGGATTTTCCCACCTGCTCCTTTCTGTCCCCTCACAGTGATTGTTAGGTGGGCAGTTCCTCTGCCCTTTTCACCTTTCTTCTCCTGTGCTAATGTCTTTTGGACTAGGACTTCTTTTTGGGTGCTTTGGCTTTTTGAGGACCATGATTCAATGGAATGGTCTCTATCTAATGAAATCTCCTTCCTCAAACACTGAGTATTAATTAGCCTCTGAAACTCACTGTGAACCACAGGATTTACTCACTGTGTCTTATTCTTGTGCTGCTTGCTGGCCTGATGTGCTTGCTTCTGTGAAAATGTCCACTCAGTGAGGCTGTGTCTATGCCTCATAGATGTCAGTCACATCATACATCACAAGAGGAGATCAAGTGCTGAGGGGTAATAGACACTTTATCTTCCCAGGACTGTGTGCTGGTTTACATTATGACACCTGGTCCTCTGTGAATTGCCATAGCAGAGTTAAATATAAATGGGATTCTCCAACTCCAAGAACCAAGAAGCAGAGGGAAATCTATGATCCAGAATATACTCAAAGTCACTTTTTCTGGGCTCTGAGAACTCTTTTTAATCCTTGATGGTATCTCGGAGTTTGTGGAAGAGCTTTGTGGGACAGAACCGACCTCTGACCACTCTGAATTGTCCCTTAGCCACAGACCTCTTGTCTAATCATTCATTCACATCTGTGACAGCAGGGCTGGCACCAGTGTCTGATATCATGTATGAGTTTAATGGATAAATAAGTGGCTGATTAATTGAGATTGCATCTTATATCTGACCAAGCACTGTGCCATGCACATTTCACTTAATGTGTAAATTGTTAAGAATTCAATCCACTGACTGATGGCATTACTCTTCACCTGGAGCATACCTCTACATTCCTTCTATTATTTCAATTTCATAACATCCTACCATGGATGGGATGGGCTTTATCTCCCTTTTACATATACAGGATATAGAAGCCCAGATGCTCCATATTTTAAACCAGTGTTTCTCTAACTTCAGTGGGAACAGGAAGCCTGATGTTCTTAGGTTCTTATAAAGAAGATTGGCTCTGCCAGCCTTGATGAGCCTGAGAACAGAATTCTAACAGGTTCCTAGGTGCTACTGATCACTGGTGGTCCACAGATTATACTGGGTAGCAAGGGTCTAATCAAAATGTTTCCTTTGCCTCTGTGAAGTTTGGAGATTACAGAAAAAAAAAATAAGTGAGATAAACATTAACAACTCCCAAAATTCTCAGGAGCCTAAGAAGCCTCAGGTCAAATAATCTTCATTCACCCCATTTGACTGAGATGGCAAAGCTTCATTGATCAGCCATTGTGTGAGTATACAGTATACTACAGGCTAGAGCACACTGAAGTGTGCCATCAAAGTGAGGAGATTCACACTTCTGATTTCAAAACTAACCACAAAATTATTGTGTCTTATATGCAGAGATTAATTTTTGTAATATATCTATGATAATTCCTTGTACAAGAAAGTAAAAATTCTGTACATAAGAATAAAAATTGTATTCACCATTTTTACTCAGTTACAGATATCTGAAAGCTGAAAACTAACACCACTCTTGGGAAACCTAAACCATTCTCATGGGCTACCTTAGAAAACAGAATTGTCCTCAAGCATGAAGATAAAGGCTTGCTTTTTATAGCTGTGCCTTTGAGCTCCAGGGCTTTCCAAGCAGGTCTCAACAGGCATTTATCACCACTGCTCCTTCTTATAATCAGGATGTCTCATCGGCTCAGCCCAGGTAATCTCATAGCTTTTCATGCACTCAAAAGCTCACTATCTTTCACAACCTTTGTTCTTTTACAATGTGGATGATTTTGAAAGTTAAGTGCAAAAGATAATAAGGAGTTCCACACAGCCCATGGCCCAGCTTTTGGCTGTGGGTTGTAAGAAAAGGCAGAACACTAAGGGAGGGTCATTGAAATTCTATACTTTGTTGATTAAGGAAAAATGGAAAGATTTTACAGCTTAAAGACTATAAATCCTCTCCACTGTATTTTGTAGAGATGCATTAT
This sequence comes from Dolichotis patagonum, assembly GCA_004027295.1. NCBI lineage: Eukaryota > Metazoa > Chordata > Mammalia > Rodentia > Caviidae > Dolichotis > Dolichotis patagonum. The sequence continues at coordinate 52,877 of PVJX010001347.1, forward strand.
AGCTAGTGTTTCCCTAAAAATTTATGCTCCATATGTATAGGCAAGACCTTGCATTAAACAAAATTGGGAACTTTCACATTAACTGGGTTTGGAAGATTTGGGAGAACTATGGGCTCAGAGAATGACAGAGTGAGAAGTTTCAGCAGTCAAATTTTACCTTCTAGCTTAAGATGTGGTGTGCATATTATGAATGAATTCTCCCTGTTACTAAACCACATTGCATGATTTCCATCATGTGAGAAGCTATTGAAAGATGCTGTCCATTTGCTGCAATGGTGATGAGCTTTGGATGATAGCATAGTTGAGACCACACTGAGTAACTCAGGAGACACTGCATGCAGAAATGGTCTGCTTGGAAATTAATAGATGGAACTGCTAGAAAAGTCACAGGACCACAGCAGTCCTGCAGGAGGGAAGTGTAAGAATATAGCATGTGGCACAGGTGTTAGAGGGTAGACTTTTCCCCTACTAATATCTAAGGGGAACTCCCCTAGGGAAAGACAGGAGGGCAGGATTTAGCACTCTCAGCCTACTCTTGTCTCAGCTGAGCTTTTCTTTGAAGTTGGACCACAGGAATGACTAAATGTTCAGGGGACCTCATTGAAGTTGGGGAAGGGATTCACTGGCCTGCAGATTCCATTGATGGCTAAGAAGAGATGCTTGAACAGGCCCAGGTGTGGGCACATACACTGGCAGGCAGGACTAGAGGGTAGAAAAGCCCGAAGCAGCAGTGAGAATATAAGCCAGTGGCTGGTAAGTCACGTGATCCAGCATTGTACTCCAGCACATAAACACGGGACACAGAAGTGACAGGGGCCGCCATTTTACATCAAATGTTTGGGGACAGCTTCAGCAGCAGAAGACCAGTCTTCTGGAAAATTGGAAACTGGCAATTTTTTGGAAAATTGGAGGACAAGTTCTACAGTTAAATAACAAAATCCATTACATACCAGGAACTTGTATGCAATGATTTTCCCCTTTAGTAAAGTGATGCAATGCTGTTGTAGGATTTGGGGATGGTGTTAAGAAGGATAGGGGACAAGACAGAGACAGTTATTTAACTGTAGAACTTGCTCAGTTCCAGAAACTGGCAAGCATCAACAGAAAAACAAAATAAAATAAAAAACAGAAAATGTCAAGACACAGAAGCAAAATGCAACCACAGATGCCCATCCCACCCAGGACAAGTCCAGAGTACAATGAGTTAGAGGAAATCCACAGCCTCACATCCAGAAGCCAAGATCAGTCCCACCCTCAGCACAGATCCCACTGCAAACCTGGCAGGAGTACACAGCACACTTCTGGGATCTGACTTGGACAGTCTCACAGAACTATGGACATCAGAGAAATTTTACTACTTCTATTTTTCTTTGTCTTTTTGTCTGGTTGGAAGGTGTTCTTTTGGGGGGGTGTTATTTTTGTTTTGCTTTTGTTTCTCTTTTTTTCCTTTCACTGTTTCACTATTTAGGTTTCTTATTTTCTTTTTGCTCTCTTCTACTAGTCTTCTTTTCTTCTTTCATCAATAATCTCTTGATTTTATGATGTTTTCATGTGAGTAAACATTGTCTCTTCTCTTTCTGGTTCACTTCAAAACTCTTTTACTTTCTCTTTCTTCTTTCTCTTCTGTGTCCTCCAATTTTCCAAAATTTGGGTGATCATTCTTTGACTTCCAGCCTTGCTTCTACTGTATTTGACTTTGTTAATCTCTCTGTCTTGTCCCCTATCCTTCTTAACACCATCCCCAAATCCTACAACAGCATTGCATCACTTTACTAAAGGGGAAAATCATTGCATACAAGTTCCTGGTATGTAATGGATTTTGTTATTTAACTGTAGAACTTGCTCCTATGGTTAAAGGTATCAGGTTAACGGTTACCATAGTTTGTCAGTAGCTAGGCTGTGTTTGATTATATTGTTACTGCTAACTATACTAATAACCAGAATTTCATACATCTCCTTTGCATGATAACACTGCAGTTTGAAGGAGTTGTATCATCACCATAGTCCAGGACCAAAGGACTTGATGCTAAGTCAAATAGATAGCAAGTTCTCATCCTTAATAAATTGGGAAAGTAGATTCTTGGTATAGACACAAAGACCAGGAACATCTGAAAGATATCCCTGAGGAACAGAAATTTCCTAGGAAGCCTTGATAGTAGTGATAAAACTATGTACCATAAGAAACTGGCAAGCATCAACAGAAAAACAAAATAAAATAAAAAACAGAAAATGTCAAGACACAGAAGCAAAATGCAACCACAGATGCCCATCCCACCCAGGACAAGTCCAGAGTACAATGAGTTAGAGGAAATCCAAAGCCATGCACTAGAACTTTCTGAAATGATGACAACAGGAGTGAGAAAACAAATGGAAGAGGCTATTAAAAAATAATCTCTCTGGTACAAAAAGAAATGTTGATCAAAATGAAAGACATTAGAGGTTAAAAAAATAGAAAAGTTCAGAGAAATTATGGAAAACATGAAGGCCCAACATCGGAAAGAAATGGAATCCATGGAACAGATCCAAACAGAAATCTAGGAGATTAAACTCTTCACTGGAAGTATATGAAACCAGTTGAAGGTGAGGGAAGAATATTAGATCTAACTGGGTATGGTGGTGTGTGTCTGTAATCCCAGCACTTGGGAGGCTGAGGCAAGAGGACTGCTGTGAGTTCAAGGCCAGTATGGACTACACTGTGTTCAAAGTCAGCCTAAACTGCATAGTGAAACCTTGTCTGAAAAAAAAAAAGAATATCAGATCTAGAAGACAGGATTGCAGTTATTGACTATAAAAGAAAGATAGCAAGAGGTGAAGAAAAACAATCCATCATCTGCAGGATGAAGCAAAGAAGAACAATATAAGAGTAACAGGGGTCAATGAGAAAGCCAGAGACAGTGCAAATGCCATTAAAAAATTCTTCACAGAAATAATGGCAGAAAACATCCCAAACATGAATAAAGAATTTGACTTACAACTTGCTGAAGCATATAGAACTCTAACCAGCCATGACCAAAGTAAACCTACACCAAGTAATATAATAATCAAGATTCTAGAAATTCAGCACAAGAATAAAGTATTAAAGCCAGTTAGAGAAAAGAAAGAAATTACCTATAAAGGAAAGCCCAGTAGAATCATAGCAGACTTCCCAACAAAACTCTTGAATCAAAGAGAGCTGGGAGTGGGGGATTTAAATTCTAAAATGAAAATGACCTCCAACCCAGTTTGATGCACCCTGCAAAACTATCTTTCAAAATCAATGGAGAAATAAGATACTTCCATCACAAAACGCAATTAAAAACCAACTCTTCAGGATGCACTGAAGGATACGATAGAAAGAGAAAATAAAGACCATAAGTACAAGAACACTAACAGAAAGAAACCATTAGGCAGGGCAAGCAATTAAACAGAGGTGAAAGACAAGGAACCAACAACAAGAAAATAATAGAGACAGATAAGCTAATATGTATCTGTTATAACCATCAGTGTCAATGGTCTCAATTCACCAATCAAAAGGAATAGAGCTTGGGAAGTCCCACATCTGCAGGGTGGGCTGCAACTCGTTGGCTGGAGACACGGGGAAGAGCTGCTACTGCGACACAATATGAAGGCAGAATTCTTTTTCCCTCTGGGGACTTTAGTCTTGTAACACATACAACTAATTGAAGCACATGACAGATCATAATCTACTTTCCCCAAAAGCCCACTAATTGTAAATATACTATCATCTACAGAACACACTCAGACATGAATGTTTGGCCAAATGTTTGGGTGCTGCCATAAAGTTACCCTCATAACACTGCAGGTTGGAAGAAGGTGGAGGCATTCTGACGTACTGGTGGGAGAGGGTCGCAGGCTGGACCAGAGCCACGCGGTCAGTCAAGATAGACTGTCAAAGACCCACTTTTGGGTAGCACACTCAGATCTATGGCATTTGTTTTGGTGTCTGAATTCTCAGACCAACTAGCTGCTGGGTGCAGAATCAAAGAAAAAAGATCAGCATTCACACAGAAATGAAAGATTATGCTTTGTTTTTGGAGGAGGAATTTATCTTTTAAAAATATATAGTTATGTGTATTTTTTTCATGTGAACATTTTTCTTTCCAGTTGACTATGATAGCTCTTGCATCTTGATTCTGTTCCTGTATTGTTTGTCTTACTACTTTTCTTCCCTAAGTCTTTTTCCATTGGCTCATTTAACTATTCAGTGTATCTCTTAAGGCATGCTAACAGGTATCAACAAAAAGTCCTCAGTGTCTAAAACAAAACCTGTATTTATAGTATCCTGCCCAAAACAAAACCCTACAGAAACCTGCTTCTTTTTTCCATGTTTATTGGTTACACTTTTGGAGTCAGACAAGGCAGCCTGTAAGGACTGCAGACAGTTTCCAAGGTCAGTTTGCTAATAACTGACCTAGAATTCAAATCTAGGGATCCTGGCCTCAAATCTTTCTGTATCACAGTGGCTCTGTAAGTCTTATTAAACACTCTAGTTTCATTGATCTAGGGATAAAGGTACAGGGATAAAGAAGACAGAAAGCTGGTGAATACTCCACTCTCTAGTTACACAGAGCAGTTAACCTCCCAGGGTTTCTCCTCCATCTACCAGAGTCCACAGAGTGTAGAGTGCAAGTGTAATGGTTGGGGCACCGTTAGGTTGCTACACTCCTCAGCCATGCAGTTGCAGGCCAGTTCAGATGAAGGAAACTTTTTATGTAAATTCTTACTTCAGATAGAAAAGCTGAAGGATTTATAAGGACAGGTAAAGATTAATGTAGGTCTGTTTTCTGCTTCTATTGCAATTTGCAATACTTTGACAGATGTAGTAGGGAAAAATATGATTGAAGGAAGATGGTTAGCATCCCATTCTCTGGTTATGTAAAATTCACCACCTCAGTCTAAATGCTGTGGCCTTTTACTAACACACTGGGCCTTGCCATTGCCTGTTAAATGTACCACGACGCAGTAGGTTCAGTTACTTGTAGACACAAAAGAGAGGCTGCATCCTGCATAGCACAGAAACATCAAATCAAAGGTGGGTTTTAAGAATCATTAGACAAATATTTTTTAAAATTTATTTAAAGAGAAAAAAAGCCGAACAAAACAGAATAAAGGGTAGCAACAATACAGAATTCCAAGGAAAAAGGGAAAAGAACCAAAAAAAAAAAAAAACCACTAAGAAATCATTACTTGACAAATTACATACTGACATCTTGGAAATACTTGTTCAAATTACATAATTAAAACATGAGAAGTATACATTCAAATAGTGACGCTGTTAACAGTTCTGCTCCATGATCTGACAAAAACAGCAATTTGGTCATCCATCTTACACACTCAAACATACATGCAATTATATCAAAAGGGTAAAATTAAACCCAACAAAACAGAACAAAGATCACAAGAAAGCAATGTAAGAGACATAAATTTCAAAGCTAGACAATTGGAGATATTCACTCTCTATCATATTGACTCTTGTTTTCTTCCTAATAGTTGTCTGTATTGTCACATACAGGGAATTCACATGAAACAACATAGTATGGAACTGATCTGAGCAGGACGAGGAGGGCGTTTCAGGTCTTCAAGACCTGACAATAGGGAAGCCAAGAATGGCTGTCATAGAGTTTCTCATTCTCTTCCAATTAGCTGTCCATACCTTCACGTGTGTTTAACTTAAACAAAACAAAACAAAACAAAACAAAACAAAACAAAACAAGCTAAAATCACTTTGAACAAAGAATGATAGTATTGCTGGATTTCACATCATGACATTACGGAATCAGCACTGGGTACTGTAGTGTCTCTTTTTCTTCAAAGTAGTTGTTCATTTCAACATGCGTTATATAGTTGGTTCTCATAAACTGTTTATAAGCTCTACACGTGCATGAGTCTCTACATGTATATCTATCCTTTCTGTATTAGAGGGAAAAACAAAACAAAGCAAGACAAAACAAACAATTCCTAGAAAAGCATGAAGCTAAAAGTCATATAAAACCACAATACAAGGTGATCTACAATGGTTACCATGATGTCTCAGCAGTATATAACAACATTAATACAAACAAAGCATTGCAGATATTATAAGACTTCAAAAGCAGGCAATAAATCAAACCAGAGTGGATATCTTAGTGAATCTTGTCATCTTCAGTGTAGTTGCCTATACTCTTAGACTTGATGCTATCAATCATAACAGATTTAAATAAAGTCAGTCAATACAAGATAGCACTGTAACAAACCAGATTCAAATAAGATCAGTCATAATAAGACAGTATAAGTTTTACAGGACTTCTGGTTAAGTTGATAGGAAATTAAGGATGATTACCATATTATGTCCTCTTATTTTTGGAATAGCTGACCTTGTCCTCAAGTCTAGTGTAAGTAGACAAACTGGAATAGCATGTAATCCATCCAAGCAGAGTGATGAGAATAATGTAGATTTTAAATCTTGTTACCCCATGAACAATATCTTCTGCCTTCCTTTTTTAGGCAATTCCTCCCCTTTCACTCCCATAGGGTGCACTGCTTACTTTGGGTCCCACTGCCTCCTTATATAGAGAATCTCGATGGACCTTATCTCTTGATCTCTCTGTTAGATATTATAAGACTCTTTCTCTCTGTTAGTATTTCGAGGCCCTCTATACTAGAGATTATAGCCAATCTTCTCTGCCTCATTTCTGCTATTCTATTTTTCAGCTATTGATAGTCTATTTTTCTCTTCCACTCCACTGTCTGCCCCATTCACTGAGGCCTCTCTGCCACTGTTCCTGAAATGCTTGTATTCTTTTTCTCTCTTTCTAAAATGTCCTTCAGTATTTTTTGTAGGGTTGGACTGGTGGTCACAAATTCTCCTAGCTCCTCTTTGTCATGGCAGCATCTTGCTTCTCCATTAATTTCTAGAGAGAGTTTTGCAGGATACATCAATCTGGGCTGGAGGCTGTTCTCCTTCAGGGCTTGAATTATTTCACTCCAAGCTCTTCTTGACTTGACAGTCTGTGTCGAGAAGTCTGCCATGATTTTGATGGGTTTTCCTTTACAGGTGATCTGTTTCTTTTCTCTGATGGCTTTTAATATTCTGTTCTTATATTGAATTTCTGGGATCTTGATTATTATGTGTCTGGGTGTAGCTCTGTTTTGGTTGTAGGTGGCTGGAGTTCTGTATGCTTCATAGGTCTGAATATCATTTCCTTTTTTATGTTTGGGAATTTTTCCTTAATAATTTCTGTGAATAGCCTTTGCAGTTCTTCTGTTTTGACTCCTGGTTCTTCATTCACATGCTTTATTCTTAAGTTATAGATCCTCTTGTCATCCTCTAGCCTTCCAATTGTTACTGCCTGCTCCCTTGTTATTTTTAAGAGATCTTCCCTTTCATGATCACACATTGCAAGCCTGTGTTCAATTTTTGATAGTCTGTCTTTTTTCTTTCAAGGAGTTTTGCCAACTTTTTGTGGAGTCTTTAGTTTTCTGGTAATCTCTTTGAATCTGCTTCATGAATTCTAGGTTTTTTTCATATTCTTCATGGAACATTTCTTTCCTTTTTTGTTCCTCCATTCTTCTGTCTGTGTCTTCTCGAGAGATGCCCAGCCTTTCTTTTATTAATCTACTTATCTCTTGTTTAACTTGAATTAATATTTCAGTTTTGATCTCATTTACGAGGTCCCGAAAATATCTCTTTATGTCCACTGATGCTGTGTTTGATGTTTCATGTTTGCTGCCCTCAGACTCTTTTATATTTACCTCTCCTGGATCAATATTCTCAGGGTTGGGGGCTAGGGGCTTTTTCTTATTTCTCCCTCTTGTCATGTTTTTGGTTCCTTCCATACAAGTGTATAGTGTAATTCCCAGCCCCTTTTGTTGGTTAGGGTTCTTCTGGAGCATGTAGGCTAAGGGCTTCTGCCCTCTGCTGTCTGCTATCAGAGAGTGAAGTGCAATAAAGGGGAGTATACGCTGGCTCCTCCCCTCCAGGCCAGTCAACCTTCCTGGGTCTTCACTGCGTCAGTGTGCGCCGCCCTCAGGGAACCAATTGATTTGTGATGACCCACTGGATCCCAGCCCAGTCCAAGCAGATTTCACCAATCTGCTCTGTGAGGGGAGCAACCAACTGAAGCCGATTCCTTACAGAGGCAGGGCTTTCCTGCCCAACTCCAATATGTCGTCCAGTTGGTTGCCTCTTTGCCGCGGGAGGGTCCCATTCCCATCACTCACCAAGTGTTGATGCTGGTCCCCGAGAACTGCTGGGCTCCCCGACCTCTGACCTCAGTGCAGCTGCAGTGCAAATTCATGGTGCCTCTGGGTGGGTCACTCGCAGGGCCGTTTCAGGAGAGCCACGCACATGGTTGTTCAGCTCCACGCTCCAACCGCTCAAGCCAGTCACTTCGGCGCAGGTTAGGCCGCTCAAGTGGATCTCGGGCATGAAATCAGGTGGCTCGGCCAAAGTGCAGTGATTGCCGACCTTAGCTTCTCTAATGGTAGTCCCGGGATCTCGTATTCAAGCAGTCTCTTTCCCTTCAGTTTCTTTCTGGGTTGAAAGAGTCCCTCTCCCTCTGTTTGGATCTCAAATATTCTGGCATTTGAGCTGTCTCTCTCAGAGAGGCTCCATATCCTGCTACCTCTAGGTCTGCCACCTTTGAAAACTCCTGACAAATATTTTAAACCTAAGAAAAAATACAAAATAGTGTGTACACACCCATGCCATCTTCTTTTAAAAACAAACTTCAATGTACTAGTATCCACATTGTGTTAATAGTTGACTATTGTAATCCCAAATATTGAGTTCAGTCATCCAAGTATTGTAATCCTTTCTAGTCTTCCTCACAATCCAAAAAGTTATACTTGTAATCCCATTGAGATGTCATTGGAATCCCAGCAAGTTAATTCCAATCTACCACCACCAATGCAATCCACGGCAAGAGTAAAAACACTAAGACATATTCCAAGTTAAGGGTAGCCAAGGGTTCCTAAGTCCAGGACTTGTGAGGATGTGCAGACAAAGGCCCTGATCCTAGGCCTTGCCCAGAATTTATTATCTGGTGAAGGGGGGGGTGGCTCAGGGATGGGTGACAGTGATGATGGTGGGAATTATGTAACGAGCTGGCTAGTCAAGAGCAAGAATGGCATCTCTGTAAATTGCAGAGATAAAGATATGCAGAAAGATCAATTCACATAATCTAATTAAGGTACCAACTAAACTGTTTTGGGAGGTTGTCACTTGGGTTTATGATATGCAAATTTTTATGCCCTGGGGAGTCATAGCCTCTTTACCTTGAGGCTCCTACCCAGTTGACATTCCAGAGTTATTAGCTCTAATATCCCCTCTGTGCTCATATCCTTTATATGGAGAACACTATGCAAGGAGACAAGACTGTCTGTGGACTTTGGACATTATACACAAGCACCTTGGCTAGCCTTATTTGCAATGCTTAGAGCCAATTGAAGAGAGAAGGAAATACCACAGCCAGCTCTCTACACATCAGTATAAGGAAATAAGTCTCCAAATAATCAAAGTCGCAGTAATTGTTTTACATTCAAGGGGAGTCACTGGAGTTGTCTCCCACAGTTGACTTAGCTATGCTTCAGTAGTAGAAATCTATGTGGGGACCTAGTACTTGTAATCCCATTGATACAGTCCACAACATGTGCTCAGTTTTCTGTGCATTTGGCCTCAGTGTGCTCATTTGTGGGGTGGGTGACTGGAACCAGGCTAATGCATGAAAGGATGGTCACATAGTAAAAGGGGTATGTGTGGCTTTAGGAAGGGTGTTGAGCTGGGACACTGTTGCACGGAGGGCCGGTGGCTCAGCCGGCCCAGCACACACAAGGCCCAGTCTCCAGCAGCCAGGGCTGGGGCAGCATGGGCGGTGAACAAATGCGATTCTGGATGTTGTTTGAAGAGTAGCTGGCTTCAGTCCTGGGGGCTATACGTGCCATCTGGGAAGAGGCAGAGCCCCTCTGCACCCTGCTAGGGAGAGGCCTAGGGAGAGTGAAGCCGGACCGGGAATCTGCCTGGGAATTTGCACTAGGGGGCTGTCCGCCTCTTCATGGCAAAAAGAAGGAGCTGATTTACAGTTTCTCAAATTCTCTTCTCAAAACAAGGGTTGCAATAAATATTTGTTTGCATTGGAATGCTGGGCCCTGTGTTTGTGTTGTTCTCATTTGTTTACTAAAATAAATTATGTCTTTCATGATATTTACTAAAATAAATATTCATCAAATTTACCATGGACAGCAGTGTGCAGAGAAAAATCATTCACACAGAAAGCACTTGTGATGACTTCCAGGCCTGGTGCTGACCACTGGAGGATGCAGTGACCTTGGGAAAGTGCGCCTGTCTTTCATCCTGGTCGTGGGTCTCCTTCCAGAGGGAGACGTGGCCGCTTCCGCCATGGCTTAGCTGTGCGCCCCCGGAGTCCTGTGCGGTGACCCACGTGAGTGTGGCAGGAGGCTGCTCCTCGAGAGTTCAAATGTCTCAGTGCACGCGGCAGAAATTCCTCACTGTGAAGCCACATGGCAGAAGCCTTTCCTGTTTTGAGTATCAGTGAGATTCTTTGTGTGTGCCTTCAGTTCCCCTGGGTATGGACAGGGGCAGTTCCAGTGCTGGTGTAGCAGGCAACTGAGCTAGTCAGAAATATTGCAGGCAGTGAGATAGAATTGGGTCCTCAATAGAGCCAGTGCTGACACCTGGAATCTGTAGGGGAGACAGACACCTTCTGCTGTGGGCCAGGCCTCAAGACAAAGAATCAGACAAATGAATCCACATCCTAAAGACTGATATTCTAATTAGTTCCCTGTCACCCTGGAGCCACTATCCCATCCTTCTAGGGGAAAGGTCACAGCTCCAAGAATGCCAGCTTCCTACATGACTTGCATTCCCATTTGTCCCCTAATATAATCAATTTTACCTGAACTATTGATTTTATTGGCTAACTATAGTTATGTCCCACCTTATGCCCATCTGCTTTGTGAGCTCCCAGTCTTCCCCCACCTTGAACCCATAGTTTTACTCTATAAAAGTCCCTGGAAAAGACAGAGCCCCGGGCAACCCGCTCAGAACCCCCTTCTGTCTCTCTCCAGGCAGAAGCTTTCTCTCAATAAATATATTCTACTCTTTACCTCTGTTATTCTTAAAATTCATTCTTCGATTTTAGAGAACATGAACTTGCGGACATAGCAGGTTGGGAGTTTCATTCTCCTATACCACTGGGTACCCCTCTGGTATGTGGGTGGGAAAAACAGTTCCTCTCAAACTGTGCTGATGAAAATGGATAATAGATGTGAAGTGACATGGAAAAATTAATGTTCATTTTTAATACTCAGAATCACAGTTGGAGCACTGGGCTTCGTCTTGTGTGAGGAATGTGTGGTGCTACATAAACCACTTGGGATGGTTTACATAAAGCACTTGGGGTGTTGGGGGCACCTGAAGGCCATGCTCCCAGGCCTGTTTTACATTCTCTTGCAAAGGACTTATTTCTGACTGCCACCTCAAGCTTGCTTCCCTTGGTCCCCCCCCCCCTTTTCTTTTGGACTTGCTTCCTCTGCTTAAGGCATAGCAACCTAAAATCCATCGCCAACAGAGAAAATTCTTTTTTAAAAATGCTAAATGTGCTCATAGTGGGAACAAGATTATTTTTTAATTTTAAAAGTTTTTTCCCCCTTGTACTGGTGTTATGCTAAAAAAGGAAAGTCTGCTATTCTAGATGACTTTTCTGCCCTGTATCCATGAGATAAGTTACTTGGGAAACAGTCAGCTGTTTGATAAAGTCTGTGACTTCATTTTTCACTTTAGAGGACTGACAGAAACATTTAAGTGAAGTTCTAGTTTATCAACTTCAAAGCTTAATTAAGTCAAAACACCTTTTGAATTTGGATGAAAACACCAGGTGGAGTTTTGTTTTTACTTTGTACTTAATCTGCTTTCTCAGGGGGATAGTTGCTTTTTAACAGGAATGTTAAGGAAGGCTGTCCTCTGTTTTTACAATGCTTTCATCTTTTCAGAGTGCTTTTCATTATCTCATTTGATCCTCACAACCAACTGGAGAACTTGGAGCCTAAGGGTCAGGGCGCCCCAGCACAGGAAAGCAAGCTGCAGCCAGTTGGGGACTGAGGCCAGCACTCTGGAGTTCTTAACCCTGGGCCCTCTCAAAGCCACCCCATGGAGGTCACAGCAGGGGTGCAATCCTGCAGATCTACTAGAAACTCACAGCTAAGCTTGACAGCTTCAGGGGAAGGCTTGGAGAGCTTTTGTTTTGCAGTTATGCTAAGATTACTGCTCAGCCTGTTTAATGTCCTATAGAAGAACTTTTGGGAGGGTTTAAAACTAAGAATGGTCTCTTCTGATATCAAATGTTTTCTTTTTCTTTTTTCTAAAATAGTTTCACTGAGATAGATGTAGTACTGCTCTACATGTTTGTGTACATGTTTTTTGGTGCATGTACATTTTCCTTGCTATTGGCTAAATACTTAAGAGTAAATTACTGGGTCAGATGACTAATCCAACATTTAACTAGCTGTCAGACACAGTTTTCCAAAGTATCTTCACCTTTTTAAACTGGCAGTGTAGACGTGTGCCCATTTCTGAACAACTTTGCAGATGCTTACTATGAGACGTTTTGATTCATCCAGCCACATAAAGTGGTGTCTCATCCTGGTCTGATTTGCATCTCCTCAGTGGCTCGGGATGATAGCATCTTTTCATGTGCTAATTGGCCATTTGTACATCTTCTTTGAAAGAAAAGTATTCAGATTCTTTGCCCATTATTTAATTGGTTTTTGGTCTTTATTACTGGATTATATTTTCATTTTCATATTTCATTTGAGGTGACCTTTGAAGCATACAAGTTGTTAATTTTGTTGAAGTCTAATTTATCTATGGTCTTTTGTTTCTCATGCTTTTTTTTATATCTAAAGATCTATTGCCAAAGCCAGGGTCATAAAGATTTAAAACTTATCCCCATGCTTCCTCCAAAGAGTTCTAGCACTTACATTTAGATCTTTGATCCATCTTAAATTCATTTTTGTTTATGGTAGGAAGTGAGAACCCAGTTTGCGTGTGTGTGTGTGTGTGTGTGTGTGTGTGTGTGTGTCTAGCTGTCCAAGCAACATTTGATGACAAGTCTTTTCTTTCTCTATTGAATATTCTTATACTCCTGTTAAAATCAGTTGGCTATAGATGTACAGATGTTTGGGTTTATTTCTGAGCTCTGAATTGTAGTCTTTTGTTTGTTTGTTTGTTTTTATGTCTACCTTTATGCCACAATAATCTTGATCATCATTCTTTTTGTAGAAAACTTTGAAATGAGCAGTATGGTTTAAGTGTGAGATATCCCCCAAAGACCCAGATACCAAGGGCTTGATCCTCAATACTTCAGTTTTCGGAGGCAGGCCCTAGACAGGTGGGCCCTAGGTTGGGTCCCAAGGGTAACCACCTCATTGACTTACTGGTGAATTCAGGGGCAGATGGGCTGTTGGGAGGTGGGGCCCAGGTGGAGGAAGTAGGTCACAGAGGTTGGACCTTTGGAAGGTAGGCCCTACCTTCAGTCCCTTCCTCTGTCTCTTGTTCTTTTCTTCCTGGTGGCCACAAGGTGAGTAGCACTTACCCTTTCATCTTGATGTTTCTGTGTCGGGGCCACCAGACCAGACCATGAACACTCTGAAACTGTGAGCATTTAATAAACAAAATAAACAAAATAAACAAACATAAACATTTTCTCTTTAAATTGTACATCTATTTGGTCCCAGAGATGCAAAACTATCACGAAGTGTGACTCCTGATATTTTGAGTATTCTAAGTCCTTTAAATTTCTATAATCAGTTCTTTACTGTGTGTGGGTTTTTTTTAGAGATGGGGAGGGCTCACTATCATTGGTCTTGAGGGTTTTCCGTCTTCTAGCTGGTCTTACACTCCCGGGCTCAAGCAATTTTCTGTCTCGACCTCCTATAGTCGACACCACAGGTATACCCAGGTCAGCTAGTTACTTTCTATAAAGGAGTCGGTTAAGATTTTGATTTGACTTACATTGGATATAAGGATTGGTTTGGGAAGTGTTTTTGTTTTAACAGTTTTATATGTTCATTGCAATTTATTTGCAATTTTTCAATTTATTTGATCTTTAGTTTAAACAATGCTTTGTAGTTTTCAGGGTATATGTTTGGGACTTCTTTAGTAAAGTTTATTCCTAAGTATTTTATTATTTTAATTGTTGTAAGTGGAATTGTTTTCTTAATTTCACTTTCATAGTACTCACTTGCAAATATACAAAACTACGATCAACTTTTGTGTACTGATCTTATGTCCTGCAATCCTGCTAAGCATGTAAATTAGTCCTACCAACTATTTTTGGTGTATTCCTTAGGGTTTTTTACTTATTCCATTGCATAATACCATCTGTGAACTGACATAGCTTGACTTTCTTTCCAGTTTGGATGCTCTTTCTTTTACTTGTCTAATTGTTTTGGTTAGAACCTCTATAATAATGTTAAATTTCCATAGGGAAAGCAGCCATCTTTTCTCATCCCATTCCTGATCTAAGGGGTACAATATCCAGTCTTTCACTATTACGTATGAGGCTAGCTGTGAGTTTTTCACAGATGTCCTTTAGTAGTCTCTTCAATTCTCAATTTATTAAATGCTTTCATTATGACTGGGCATTTAATAGTGTCAAGTGTTTGTCTACATTTATTGAGATGATCATGTGATTTAAGCTTTTTATTACATTGATATGACCTATTAAAGTAATTATTTTTTCAGAGGAACCAACTTTACGTACTTGGGATTAATCTCCTATGGCCATGGTACGTAGTCTTATAATACATTATAGTGTGGGCTAACTTGTTAGGAAAGCTGCAGCTATGGTGCAGTTATGTTGTGCCAAGCTTGTTTTAAATTGAAAATACCATAGGTTGAAAATGTGCATGGTACACTGGATTCGCTGTGACAGTTGAGCCTACCCCATTTTAAACATGCTCAGAAGACTCGTATTGGGCTAAATTCAGCAAAATTATCTGACTATGAATTATCATAGCATGAATCCTGTTTTATAATAAAGTGCTAAATATCTCATGTAGTTATTCAAAGTTAAGAATTATACATTTTGTTGAAGCCTTTTACATTTGTATTACTAAATGATACCGGCTTATAGCTTTTTTTATCTTTTTGTATATGATTACTACTGGTCTCAAAATGATTTGGAAAGAATTTTCACTTAAGTTTTTAAAAAAAGTCTGTGAAAAATTTGCTTAATCCTAACTTAAATGTTTGGCCAAATTATTTTTTAACTACTCAGGGCTTAGTGTTTTCTTCCAGGATAATTTTTTGATTCTTGATTTAGCCCGTTCTTATTTCTTCTTGAGTCAGTTTTAGTATTTACATCTGGGTCGCAGATCAGCTTGGCCTCTCGTGTCATGGTAGAAGCTGATTTCATGCTTCTTCTCTACTAGATGACTGGGCAGAGACACACAGTTGGCTGGACAGATACTGTATCATCAAAACAGGGTCGAGAGAGAGTGCACTTGTAGGAAGGGGGCAGCAGGCATGAACAACTGGGACATATGGCGTACAGGGTGAGAAAACACGTTCAATGCAAATCTAGGGGTAGAATTTGGAGCAATGGATGCGGGTTTAGACTAAATATTAGGAGAAACTTTTCAACAATTGGGAATCTGGCTCAGTGTGGCAGCACATGCCTGTACTTCCAGGACTTAGGAGGCTGAGGCAGGAGGGTTGCTGTGAATTCAAGGCCAGCCTGCCTATATTGTGAAACCCTTTGTCAAAAAGACAAAAACCAAACCAAACCAAACCAAACCTGGCTATGCCCTGTATTTAGGGCATCTGCACAGCACTGCAGGTCACCCAGAAGGTTTGGGGCACTCCCAGAGCACATCTCTCTCCAGCGGGAGCACGAGTGCTGTAATCTCTTCATCACTGCCAAGCTCGGTTTCAGAAATTTCTGCCGTGCTTTGCCTGGGAGGGGCAGTGTTACAGAGGCTGAGGGAGGGCTTTGAAGATGAGGTTTGTGATCTGCGACACAGATCCTGTGAGAAGGGAGGGCCAGTCACGTCTTCATAAATATAAATGGTCCTCCAAACATGCATATCTTTGTGTATATAATTTTCTTTTTCTGCTATTTTGTTTTCAAGTAAAGAAACCACAGTGTCTTCCAGAAACAGTCATAGAGAGTTGATAAATTAAGATCAATTTTTGAAATATATATATATATATATATATATATATATATATGTATATATTTGGGAGGAGAACTACAGGGACATTTTGGAATTTGAATATTTCTATTTGTAGTTATAGAACTCCACAGCCTGGTGGCCTAGACAATCCGTGCTTGTTTCGCAGTTCTGCTGCCCAGGAATCCAAGATCATTTTCTTCCAAGGCTTGTCTCCTTGCCTCGCAGGCGGCTGCTTCTGACAGTCCTCACACACTAGTGCCCGGACTCACCGGCTGGCCGCACGCTAACTTGTTAGTACGAGGAATGCACATGACCTCACTTTGCCTTGATTATCTACTTACAGATGGTTTCCAAATGCCATCGCATTCTGAGAACTCAGTGTGTGAATGTGAAGGGAGGTGTAGTCCAGCTCCAGCAGCTGGCTTTGCTTCTCTCCTTGGGGCTGCTCCTGACCACGCCTTTCTGGCTGCAGTCTGAGGCTGGAGTTGAAGAAGACTTGGGACTTGGGCACATTCTCGCTGTGACTGTTTAACTCCTGCCTCTCCTGCATCCTAGCAGATTCGGGTTTTGATGGGCAGATGGTTGGTGCCAGCACAGCCCAGCAACAGCTCTCCGGGATTTCTGCAGATGTGAGCTGGCTCCGAGGTAGGACATCTTGCATCTCACTGTCGTCCCAGTTGTACCCAAGCAAGGTGACACACAGTAAACTTGCAGTCACTGCAGCCTTTAAACAGAGTTTCCCAGAGAAAAACAGTAGCACATCTACTTTTGTACTGAGGATCAAAAAGGCCTTTGATTACTTTTATGTTTTATTTTTTCATGTGAAACTAATTATATTTTCACAAAGAAATCTGCTTCGCTGACTCCTACAAGACGAGTTATTAGCAGATCTTGAGTGTTACCTGCTACTGCCAAGTTCAGTACCTGCTGGTGTAAGACTGAGATCTCGTGTTTCTCTGTCTGCCGTGACATATTATTGAAGACTCACTCAATGGCTAGTTCATCTTAGGAGGTCAATTGTTTCTTTTATTTATTTATTTCTTTTTCTGTAATGCTGGGGACTGAACCCAGGGCTTCCCACATGCTAGGGTTAGGGTTAGGGTTAGGGTTAGGGTTAGGGTTAGGGTTAGGGTTAATGTTAGAGAACTGCACCCCTGAGCCACATATTCCTTGAGGGGTTGAGGTCTCACCAAACTGCCCAGGGTGGCCTCACCCTTGTACCTTCCCATCAGCCTCTGGAATATCTGGGATGACAGATATATACTGCCCCACCCAGTAAGAGACAAAGGTTTGAATGTATAAAATGATGTAATCCACATAATGTTTCATGGGCTACTCTTGTATATTATTTCATACACATGCCGTAGACCCTTTCATTCATGATATCATGAATATAATTTCTTTCTTGTCTATGAAAAAA
This sequence comes from Dolichotis patagonum, assembly GCA_004027295.1. Lineage (NCBI taxonomy): Eukaryota > Metazoa > Chordata > Mammalia > Rodentia > Caviidae > Dolichotis > Dolichotis patagonum. The sequence continues at coordinate 70,470 of PVJX010001347.1, forward strand.
CTTCCACTTCAGCCAGAAAAATCAACCTAAAACGAATTTTCTTACTACATATATCATATTTGGAAAATGTAGAAAATTATAGCAGAAATAAAAATCACTGGATCCCTTTTAAATAATTGCAGCTGCTTTTCTATTTCACAGTCTTATAGATATTTTGCAATGGATTTCTCACTTCATCTATCTCTCTATAAATTAATAATAATAACAATAATAAAAATATTGATTTTCTTTAAAAAATACATGATGATTTATTGTGCCAATTTCTTTGAATATTCTATCACTTAAAAATTACTTAACAATTTATAGTGGAAACTCCTTGAGAGCGCTGTAAGAATGCTAATGCTGAGTGACACTGTAGCTTAGGAATGGCTCATGACTCTCAGCAAAGCTTTCTTTTGAGTAATATTAGAATAAAGAGCATCACATCATCCCTTCTGCCCACAACAGTGTCTGAGCACGGTTCAGAGAGTCCACTCTCTGTCTTCCTTGCTAGTTTGGAACGGCGTGTACAGAAAGGCTGGCTCCCTAACTCATCTCCGACAGCAGCAGCACTCTTTTGCTGTCATTAATAAAATGATAAGTTCGAGTTAAAAATCTTGCATGGTGAACAGAAAAATTTTATCATCTGTTCTTACGTGCTTATTGTTCAGGGTGAGATATCAGTTAGTTTTGTACATTCAGCATCTATATCAATATGATCTATCTCACATATTTCTTTCTTGCCCATTTATCTTATTTCTTTTTCTTTACCACATTTTCTGAAACATATATTGTAATATAAAATAATAATGGTATCAACATGTATCTTTATCTTATTCATGCTTTAATGAGAATACTTACAATGTTTCTTCAGGATTCTCAGGTTTACTGTGGGATCCAAGCAAATTTACTTGCTCTGATGAAAGTTTTTATTTTCTCCTTAGTTTACTACTTTTTCATATTGAGAATATATATTAAATTGACTAAAATCTTAGTTATTATTGAGAGCAGACAGCTTTTTATCCTTAAGCGTACTTTCTTGCACTTAAAGGTCCAGCATGGCACCACCCCCTCGTTGCTGGAATTACCCCTTTCACAAGCTTGTGGGTTCCATTTGCTAAACTTCATTTAGAAGTTTCACCTTTCTAGCTTTCTGATACCCGCTTCACTTCCTCATTGCTGCCCCTCTTTGCACTCCTCTTCCACTTTGATTCAGGGCCGCTGAGTCAATCTGCTCTCACAAAGTGAACTGAGGAGCATTTTATCCCCCCATCCAGGTATTCTGAGAAGAGCTTAGTGACCTTGGAAGCTTCAGACACTTCACACTTTTTGGGGATTTGCCCTTAAAAACTCTTACACCTTGTGTCCTTTTAAAGGGTTGGATCTTTGATTACCTACTCAGTGGTTTTCTTTCCCAGAAAATCATCTATTTTATGCAAAACTCACAAAGTTGAAATAAACTGCACTAATTAATATTTGCAATTAAAAATAACTGATTGTTTTTCTCATTTGACTTTTCTTCCTCTGTGTGCGTGTGTGTGTGTGTATGTGTTTATGTTTTTGATTGCACATGTCACAAATTGACTCGTTTAGTCTTTTGAAAGTGCTGTTCATGTGTCTAGATTTTTGTTTTCTATTTTAAGCTGCTTTTAATTTCTTCTCTGCCCTGCTATTTCAAGTTGCCTTTAATTTCCTCTCTGCCCTCATCAAATTGCTATTGTTGATGCATAAGCATCTTGAACTAAATGTTTTGTTCTCTTAAGTTTAGTGCCCCCTGCATTTATCAGCTTCTTTTGCAGTGTCATTTTGGGCCTATTTCTCATTAAAGTCAGGCAGCACTGGGTGGCTTGTGTACAGTTATAAGGGAGCAAAGAGGCTTGTTTGCCCTTTTTGCTCTGGCTGCTGCCTTGAACTGTAAGCTAAATAAACCTTTTCTTCCCTAATTTTGGGTGTCAGGTATTTTGTCCCAGCAAGGAGAGAAAAGTAACCAAGACAGTTGGGCAGAGCGCTTTGTATGTTTTATCTTACATATAGTAATCATTCTGCTTTAGCTCTTCAGGTCCTCTGTATGATTTAGATTTAGCTATTTCTGGCAGAGCTCATTTCTGGCTGATTTCTTTGGTCTGTTTTCTCCATCAAGTTTTGAGTTCTTTATTTTGGAAATGTGATTTAAATTAAAACTATTCAAATATGGTTTTATCTCTTATTCTTTTATTTACATGAACTATTAATTTTCCATTTGATTCTATTTTTCTCAGATTATATTTTTCTGATATCAATATTATACTTTTTAAAAATTTTAAACATTTCCACAGAGTATTTTTCATTTATTATTTCAAATCTACCTTTTGTTTGAAATTTATCTCTTACAAATAGCATATAGCTTTACCGAAGTCTGACTCGAACATCTTTGTCTTTTAAGAAGAGAAATGTAGCCCATATTTCCAATGACAATTGATATTTTAGGTCTTAACTATGCTTAATATTCACTTGATTATCTATTTATAATTGAAACACTTATTCAGATAGTTGTGGATTCACATGCAACAGGAAACAATACAGAAAGATGACCAGTGCTCTTTGCTCAGTTACCCTCATTGGTTAGCTTTGCAAAAGTACTACATAGAATTCCAGCCTGGACAGACGGACATTGATGTAGTTCATCCATTTTATTCTGAGCAAGCCAGTTTTATCTGGACTCCTGTGTGAGCGATGGTGCCTTAGGTTTTCTATGATTTACACCTGTGTAAATTCACATGTCCATCTTCACAGCCAGGATATGGAGCACCATGACCACAGGGTCTCTTGAGCTGCCCTTGTGGAGTCACATTGGATTGTTTCTTATCCTCACCTACTCCTGGAAACCACCAAACTGTGCCACTTCTAAAATTATCATTTTTAATATGTTATATAAACAGAACCATACTGTGTGTAATCTTTTAGTATTGGCTTTTTTTCACCTAGTATAATTACTTAGGTGGTCATCTAAGATGTGTGTATACACCAATAGCTCACTTTTTTAAATTTTTGAGTACTATTTTAATCTATGAAAATACTACAGTTTGTTTAGCCATTTGCTTATGGAAGGTCATTTGGGCTGATTTCAGTTTCTGACTATTAAAAATAAGACTTCTCTGAATATCTGTGCACAGGTTTTTGTATGGCTATAACTTCATGTCTCTGAGATAAATACACAGAAGTGCATCTGCTGGACCATAAGGGAGCTGTATGCGAAGTTAAGAAGTGACCAAATCATCTTCACGAGTGGCTTTATCATTTGACAATCCTATCAGCAATATTGAGAAATCTAGTTTCTCAGCATTTGGTGTTGCCATTATTATTTTTCTCTTAGTCATTGATAGACGTATATCAGTAGCTCAGTTTGCCACAAAAGCTGTTTGTTTGATGGCTGTTTATGGTTTTATACCCGTTAATGTGCGTATTGTCCAGCTGCACATTCTCCTCAGTGAAATGCTTCTTCATGTATCTTACTCATTTCTTCACTAGTGTTTGGGTTTTTCTTCCTGTTTAATTTTGAGTTATTTGTATCTTCTAGATATTAGTCTTTTGTCAAATGGATGATTTTCAAATATTTTCTCAAAGACTATGTTTTTTAATCCTCTTCTTATGGACATACACAGAGAAAATGTTTTTAATTTTGATGGAGTCTAATTTATCAAATTTTTCCTTTTACAGCTGTGTTTAGACATAAACTCTACTTAGTTTTAGAAACTGAAAAGTTGCTTTACTTTCCCCCTAAAACTTTCTTGGTTTTGCATTTTACATTTGCCTGTGGTTTATTCTGAGTTAACATGACATAAGATATGAGGGACAGATTGAGTTTCATATTTTGACCTATATAAGTACAATCAACCCAAGACCATTATGGAAGATGTATTCTTTCCCTATGGAATTTCTTGTGCACCTCTGTCAAGTCAGTTGAGCATGTTTGCGAATGCCTATTTCAAGGCTGTTTGGTTCTGTTCGCTTCTGTGTCTCTCCCTCTGCCATGCACACCATTGTGCTTACTGTGGCTGGACTGCAAGCTTTAGTATTAGGTAGAGTTTGTGCTCCCAGTTTTTGTTTGCCAAGAATGTTTATCTGGAACAGGGACTTTGCCTCTAAACACAGGGAAATGCGTTTTCCTGGTTGTCCCTGACTTGGCCTTATTCGCACATCCTGAACCTTTTTTTCCCTCTGGAGGGAAAAAAACTGGAGGTTTTTCCCCAGTATCCAGGGGCACGAGCTAGAAGGACTTAGGCTGGAAAGAATCCACACAGTAGTGCCCATGTCTTCAACCTGTGGCCCCCTGTTGATGGGATCCACTCGTGTGTAGTGAAGGACTAGAGCAGTCTCGCAGCTTGTCCATCCGTATGTCCTGAATCCAAGGCCTCACTAAAACTCAGCCTTAAGACTGCACCTTCCTGTTAGGAGTTTTCACCAATAACCTCCCAAGAGTTGTGCAAGATGTTTTCTGCACTGATTGTGCAGCACCCTGATACCTGATCTGGACAAGACCCCAAAGACCAGAAGAAAGTCTCCAGCCAGTGGACTGAGCACTAGGGGTCCCACCACAAATTCCAACCTAAGAACACATCCAGTCAAGACTCCAGGCCTTGTCAGACTCACTCCCTCCCCAGAGCCCTTGGATTTCCTGGCTGCCTGCTGATGGGGAGACAGATTTCATCACGCCTCCTGTCTCCTTGTTTTTCAACCTCCAAAAAAACTCTTTCTTTTGCAAAAGCCCATTTCCATGGTATTGGCTTCCATGGATCAAGCAGCAAACAGTGTGTGACACTGCCTGCGTTATTCCAAGTTGGGATTATTCAGGTGTTTTCTAGAATAATTTTATTATTTTCCATCAAAAGACACTATGCAATAACCTTGAAAAGCTAACTTAGGTCTTGTTAATTTTTTTATTTCAATTTAAACAAAATATTCATCATGTTAGAATTTCTTCAGCCTGTTGTATGTAATTGATACTGTTTTTCTGTTTTACTGCTTAGGAATGTTTTTCTTTCATTTGATGTTGCTTTAGCCCAGTCCTGGGAGAGAATATCCAGACTTTCTTTGAAACAATGGCAATGCTAATATATAAACTTCAGCATGTTAAAATTTTAAAAGCATACAATGGCTGATGAGACAGTGCTGTAGTGCAGTTCCCCAGGGCTCCACAGAAGGGGCGGTTTTTTTAAATGGCTGATACATTGTGCCAGAGGTTAAAACTTAACTAAGAGACTCAGGAGGGAACCAAGATTCTTACCTTGTGCAAGAGGAAGACAAGGAGATTTTGTGAGCGTTACATCTGCCCTGGAGCGGGAGGGGTGGCCTGCGTACAATGTAAGGGAAGAAAAGAGGCTTGCTTTCCCTCCTTTTACTCTGGCTGCTTTTGCTGGCTGCTTCCTTGATGTGTTGCCCCTGTGCCAAGTCACCCTGCCTTGGAGTCAGCTGAGTGTGGACTGAAACTTCCATAAACTGTGAGCAAAATAAACCTTTGCTTCTTTCATTTTGGATGTCAGGTATTTTGTTTCAGCAATGAGAGAAAGGTAACCAAGACAGATGTGAAGGGGACACTTCTTGAAAGCAGAGGATGACTTGACTGTCTAAAGCAAAATGGTAGCCTTAGCGGTACTAGCAACGGTGGTGAGCCTACGGCACGTGTGCTGCAGTGGGCTATTTGTTATCCTTGAAAGCTCTAACAGGTTCTTCACGATCACTGTGCCTAGTGATTGCTTAGTTGGTTTTAGTGTCTGTATCAGTCAGTGTTTTACTAGAGAAACAGATACAACACAAGATACACAAATGTGTAAGAAATTAGAAGATTGGCTTATGATGGCTGCCCACAGTCAGACGAGGAAGCGTACAGAAGCTGTCTGTACCCTGGAGATGGAAGGACCCAGTCCAGGGTCTGGAGTTCACTGGTGTCCTGGGTGAGTTCTCATCAGGAGGCCGATGGGTCTGCACTGGAAGGCTGAATGTTCCGAGGAGAAAACTGAAGAGTCTGTGCTGGCAGCAAGGAGATGACGTCCCAGCTGAAGGTGAAGGTGAAGAGCTGGAGAGCAGAAGCAATCCGCTCTTCCTCATTTCCCCTTTATACCATTGAGGTGGCACCACCCCATCATGGGTCTTCTACACCCTAGGATGTAAAATTGGTGAGCCAGTTTCCTTAAGTTTCTAAACTTCTCAAGTGGTCAAGTCAATCAACCATACAGTGTCATTTTAGCCTGTCCACTGAGAGGGGTTTTGGTTTGTTCACTCAGAACACTTAGTGTCATCTCATCCTAATGGTATCCTCATTAATTTTTTACGACTTTTATTAGCCCCAGGTTATACTGTCATGTGTTTGTGATGTGATATGGTGTGTGTGTGTGTGTGTGTGTGTGTGTGTGTGACATGTGTAGTGAGAGAGGAAATACAGAGACAAAGAGATTGAGAGAGATTTGGGAGAGAGAGAGGTAGAGAGAATGGAGCTGACTGGATCCTATAGATTGGTTTCAGTTGCTCTTTACCCTGTAGAGTGGACAGGGCTTTTTCCTAGGCTCTTGGAAAGCCTTAGCTCATTATTCTACTGACCCTCAAGGAAACTGGGTTCTACAGAGACCACGTGCTTCAGATTATTATGCCGAACAACTGAAGGACAATAACTTCTAATAGCTGGTCTTAATACATGCACTTTATTTGTAGTTAAGTGAATCAGAGGGGATACTTATTTTTTCAGTCTTCTTAAATACATAAGGATAAATAAAAACACACAATTTTCATGGGGAACAAAAGAAGGTTGAAAATCATTTTTCTTCATAAGAATTTGAAATGCTTTTTTATAGTTGACTGATTACTATAATCTGAATGCTTGTTTGCCTCAAATTCCCATGCTGAAATCGTGACCCCCAAGATGATGATTAGTAATTACATCATATGGGAGGTGATTAATGCCATCAGGAAATCCCTAGAGAGCTGCTTCATGCTCTCTGCCACATGAGGACACATGAGAGATGCCATCGATCAGGCCTTTGCCAGACAGGGATCTACTGGAGTCTTCCCCCTCGGCTTCCGGCATCTAGAACTGGGAGAAATTACCTTCTGTTTTCTATAAACTGCTAGTTTGTGACATTTTGAAATAGCAGCCTGATGGACTAGGTCAATAGTGGACACTTTGTTGATTATCCAGATTTCCACAATTGTCTTCTGGGATTTGCTTCCTATTATGTTTAGTTGAACCTTGCCCTCTGCTTTGACTTTCTTTATTTTAGGGTTGCCTGTCACTCCCAGCACCCAGTAAATTGAAGCCAAGTTCTCTGCCAAATAGTAACAGAACTTGATCTAGAATTCTGTTTCTGACCACCTCTCACTCTCATTCTTCTGGCTTCTGAGTCTTGTCTCAAAATCTCATTTGTGATTTTTGGGTTGCCCTTTGGTCTTGGCATTTGTGTATGATCTGACTAGATTTTGATTCTGGCATTCTTTACATAAATGGTAGTGTAGTTTTACATTTTTCTCTACTTTTGGTTACGTTATGTGCTCATTCCTCTAATAAATGTCCCAGTTGGCTCTATTTCTTTCTCATTTGAAATCAAAGAGAGGACTCAATTCAGACAATGTCTACATAGATAGGTTATGTAGAGAATACCTGCATTCATCTTACAGGGTACTGTGGAAGAAAAATAAAGGATATTTAGATGAAAAACACAGGGAAGTTATAGGCGGTTCTGGGTGGAAAATAAAATATTTGAAATATTGGTAAAAAGTAGAGCAAACTCTTGCTATTGGAAAAGCTATTAGTGAGTAGACACCAGTAGATGAGAAAGGCACAACACCATTCTGCACAGATATGGTTAGCGATTAGAGACAAGTAGTTGTGCTTTTTAAAGGAATGATAGTGCTGTATAATTTAGCATACATACACACAAGATCTGCTATCTATCTTAATTCTTTTTCTCTGAGAGGCTGGTAGTAGTCCCTGAGCCAACAGTTCAGTGAGAGGAATGTCTGGCACTGTCCAGGCTATGTGTAGGATCGCTTTTCCTAGGTTTATACTGAGATGGTTCCTTGCTTTTGGGGCTATTTTCCTAAGATGCTAAGTATTTAATTTTATGCTTGGTCAGAGGATAGATTTATTTGTTCTTTTCTTTTAGCTCTCTCATCTTCTTCACTGGCCTGAATTACTTTTAAAACTGTCTTCATGCTCATGTAATCACATACTAGTGCAATGCTGTTTTTAGTAGGAAACTTGGAGGAGATGTTACATTGTGCACAAGCGTCAAGCTCCTCTCTCCCAGAATCCTTCAGAAATATGTGTTCAGAAGAGCCTGTGGTGATACAGAAATACTGTAGAGGGAGCTACTAATATGCTAGACATTCTAACAAAATTCTTGTTTCTTTGTAACTGTCACTATATTGAGTGCTTCTTTTACCGAGAAAGCAGAGTCATTACAGGAAGTTACTAGAGCAGATGCCCAAGCCCCTACTTCCTCTCTGATTCAGAGTGGAGATGAGGGCAGCCCCGGGCAGATGGGAACCATCCAGCTGAAGCCCTTTTAAATGGCTTTTTACTTGGTAAAAACCCTTGTGGGGCCACTTTAGTGGTCAAAATGCAGAACACGAAGGGCTTTTTGCATGGATTACAGAAAGTACCTACATGAATGAGAGCTGAGGCAGCCTATAAGATATCTCAAAAGAAGCCAGGAGAAACTGAAAGTACAATGTGTAAAAAGCCATTCTCTATCTGACACATGGGCAAGCAGAGTTTGGAGAGAGTGATAACCCTTGGAGAAGCTAGCTATATGATTTTTTTGTATTTATGTCTTTCGGTAAATCTTTTTTTTTTTCCACTTAAAGAGGACTAAATAATAATCAAGTAAAAACTAGATATATTTTTCACAAAATTGATTAGATCTAAGGGAAAGGAAAAAAATTCAATGGTTATTTCAATTGGAAAGCAGAATGCTCTGTGAACAAATTCTATATATATTCCTAACAGTCATAATTCCTAAAAACTGGGCATAAAATTATGTTTTAAATGATTTTATATCTATCTTGAAGTTATGGACCAAAAGCCTAAAAAACATGCTTATCTTTTTCTTCAACAATTGCATTTCCTAAAATTGAGCTAAGGAGTAACCCAGAAATGCAATAGTTTCTTCTAGGAGTTGTTATAATTAATATTAAAATTGAGCATGACTTCCATATTCAACATTTCCAGCTAAGATTTTGACAGGGTAGGCCACCCCAAAGACAGGGTCACAACGTTGTTCAGTCTTGGGAAACTGCGCTGTAGAATAGAGGTTGGGGCCAGGTAGTATTTTAGTTTTGGAGACACGCCGTGTTTGCTGCAATCATTTAACTTCAGTGCTATGGTGGGAAAGCAGCCATACACAACCTCCAAATTAATGATGGTGCCTTCACTCCAATAACACTTCTCATGGACCTTGGCATTTGAGCTTCACACAATATTCCTGCATCACAAAATACTACTCTTCCTTTGATTTTTCTGTAGCTATTTAAAATTTTTAAAAGCTATTAGTTTATAGGCTATATGAAAATATATATTTAGGCAAGGTTTGTTCCCTGCTAAACAGGAGTATTTTGTAATGGCAGATCAATTGGTCATGCTTTGAAAGGTGATAAAAAATGTTATGAAAAATATGTATACTATTCTCAGTTATTAAATATAAAGTAAACAAAAAATCAAAAATAGAAAGTAAATGCTGTTTGAGAGCATGGGCTAGAGAAAAGAGTAAATGAGGTCTCAACTTTGAAAATCTAGAAAGCAGTGCATAGGTATGAGAATCAGAACTGGACATGGTACAAGCTGAGACCATGCATCATGTTTTCCCCTTTGCTTCTTGGACCCTGCCACTTCCATGACAGGATCACTAGCATAGTCTCCTGAAAGATGTGAGACAAACAGCGATTCAAGTTGTCCCAGTCAAGAGTATCTTAGACCTGCCAGGCCCTGCCACCTGCCAGCTGAATCTCAATGCACGAGTGACTTCTGCTAAAGTAATCAGTAGGAGCTGGTACTGGTCTTCAGCTGTTAAGGTTTGGGTGGTTTGTTATGTGTCAGGGCTACATGGGTCAGCTAGGCCTGGGTGGTGTGACCAACATCTAAATCTGCAGATGGTATAAGAGAGCCAGGAAAACAGTGGTGAGAGGTCATGGTGTGGATAGTGGGGAAACCAGCTCAGGAGAGAATGTGGGACTCCACAGTGCGGGAGACCCTCATTCCTGGGCTACATTTCACCGGGTCTTATGGCTGCACACCTTCATGTCTACTGCTCATTCATTTACCAGGAAATGGTAATTGTTACCAAGACCAGGTTCTGCAGAGGATACCCCTTGTTAACGCGTGACTCTTGTTGCCGGGGAAGTTAGAAATGTTGGAGCTTCCAAGGAAGTGTGCGGGCAGCTGCCTTCAGTATTGTTTTCTGGCTACTAATTTCAAATTTGGATTGCAAATATCTTATGTTTTAAAAAATAGATCTTTTTGGAGGAATTAGGGATTCTTCTATGGATAAATACCTTTAGCTCATCACAAGTACTCCCAAATTCCTAAGAAGAATATGTACAATAGGGGACATCCCTGACCCCAGACAGTTACGACTTTTTTATTGGTCAAGGTTGGTAGCTTTTCATTATTTTGTATCCAAATGAGGGTCTCCAACATTCCAAGGCTTTCTTGTCAGTAGACCATGCACTGCCATGGGAGTCCGCTTTCCCCTCCTGTCCTTTCTATGCACTGGCTCCAGAGTAACATTTGTCAGCACAGCTCTATCAACTGCATAGTTACAGAAATCTTTAGCGTATCACCTCTGGTTACAAATAAGGTAGTAGATATAATTAAGCCCTCTTCTCAACTCTGACAACCACTGATTTGCTTTTTACTGTTTCTATACTTTTGCCTTTCCCAGTGATATGTAGCCTTTTCAGGTTGGTGTCTTTTACTTAGTAATTTGCATGTAAGTCTTCTGTATATCTTTTCATACTTTAATAGCTTACTTCTTTATAGAACTGAATAATAGTCTATTGTCTCAATACAGCTTACTTAAGGCTATCTTGACTGCTTCCAAGTTTGACAACTATGAATATAGATGTCTTTTCAATATTTTTGTACAAGTTATGTTGCTTCCTGGCTCCAGTGCAGACCCCTCACATGGACATTAATTTTGTGGACATTAATTTTGACTCATTTTGGTAAATACCAAGTAACATAACTGAACAATTATGTTAGTGAAAATATGTTCAACTTTGTAAGAAACAAAATTGTCTTCCAAAGTGACTGCACTATTTTGCATTTCTTTTCCTTCACAGTCAGCAGCAGATGAATTCCTGTTCATTCATAAGATTGTGCTTGGTGTTGGGCCATTTTTATAAGTGGGTAGTGATATTTCATTGTTGCTTTAATTTGCATTTCATACTAGTAATGATGTGAAGAATTTTCCATATGCTTATTTCTTATCTATATATCTTATTTTTTGAATTGTCTGTTGAAGTTTTTGCCTTTTTAAAAAAATAAGATTGCTTCTTGAGTCTTGAATTATCTATTTTGGATGATAGCCCTTTATTAGATATGTCTTGGTTTGTTGTTTGTTTGTTTTTATAATAAAAATGGCTGAGATTAGGTGGTTAATCAAGCAAAGAGGTTAATTCAGGGTTTTAGAGCCAAGAGTCCAGGACTGGGATATCTTATCTAGTAAGACCCCCTGGCCACCTCACATGACAAAAAAACTGAAAGGGAAAAACCGGCACATACGGGGGGGATCACGTAGTGACATAGGAAGACAGAGATTCAGGGGCTGTTGTCGTCACTTTCCTATTGCTGAGACAAAACACTTGACACCCATAACTTGAAGGTGCAGAGGTTTATTTGAAAGATTCGGTTCATGGTCTGCTGGCTATGAGGCAGCAATGGCAGGGCAGATGGTGGACAAAACGGGCTCGCCTAGAGCCCCCAGGGAGCAGAGGAAAAAAAGGATGGTGAGGGTGCGGGGAGTCACAGCCCGGGGGGTGAGCAACTTCTTACAGCCCGGCTCCACCTCCTAACACCAGTTATGAACTCATGAGTAGATGAGTCCAGATGACCCCTCGCTTTCCAAAAGCCCCATTCCTGAACACCTGAGGCTTTCAGGGACACTCTAAACCATCACAGAAGTGGAGCTTATTCTCTTTGTAACACAGGCACTAACTGGAGCATCAGGAAAACTGTGAGTCCCTTCCTAGGCCGACGTTCCCAAAGACCTGAATACCTCTCACCAGCACGTAAGTTCAGATGACAATGCACAAACCATAGCAAAGTGTCTCTTTCAAACATTTTTTCCCAGTCTTTTCATTCTCTTGACAGTATCTTTTATAGAATATAATTCTTAAAAAAATTTCATTGTAGTTTATCAGCTATTTCACATATCCAGCCTCTGCTGGTGTAACCAGGAAGTTGTCATCGGGCACTGAGTACTTCTGGGGTTTACAGTTTTGCATCTCATTCTTATTTTTTCAGAGTGAAAAGTTTACATTCAGATTTTTAAAAAAAATTTTTTGTGCATGTAGATGTCTATTTCAGCACCATTTGTTAAGAAGACTATTTTGCTCCATTGCATTTTCTTTGCTTCTTTGTCGAAGATCAGTTGATTATATTTATGTGAGTCTATTTCTGGGTTCTTTGTTCTGCTCCATTGATCTACTCATTCCTTCTGTTGCCAATATCACACTGTCTTGATTTATGTAGCTTTACAGTAATTCTTTAAGTCCAGCAGTCTGTTAATCTCCCAACTTTGTTCTTTTCCTTCAGTAACCTGTTGGCCATCCTGAATCTTTTGCTTCTCTGTATAAACTTTAAAATCAGTTTGTCAATATCCACAGAATAATTTGCTTGGATTGTAACTGAGAGTCATTAAATGTGTAATTCAACTTAGAAAGAACTGACATCTTGCAAAACATTGTATCTTCTTATCCCTCAACATGGACTATTTCCTGATCCATTTAGTTCTTTTTCTTTCAACAGGAGGTGCAGTTTTCTTCCTATGAATCTTGGACACATGCTCTATTTTGGGGTACTTACATAAAGGTCATCATGTTTTTAATTTCAAGTTCTGGTTATTTACTGATGGCATATAGCAAAGTGGTTTATTAATTTTGAATTATAAAACATTGCTACAATCACTTATTTCCATGAGATTTTTGACAGTTCTTCCAGATTTTCTTCATAAGTAGTTTTATCCTCCAAAAACAAAGGCCATCTTAGATCTTCATAATTCCATCTAACCTTGTTTTCAGTATCAACTGTTTGCTGTTTATTCTCAATCATCTATTATTTGTTACTTCTTAAAACTCTTGAGGGATTTTTCCTTTTATATTTCTGTATGGGAGGAACAAGTGACACATGTAAGTAAGGCAATATGTGTGATTTCTGAAGTTGGATTATTCCTAATCTTGTAATTAACCACCTGGACATCTCGGGCATATTTAACAGCATTCATTTATGAAGTGGAGCTAAGAGTGTCTCATACTTGCCCAAAGCACTAATGAGTGAAAATGCCAGGCAGAGAGGGGGTAAATAGTTGGAAAACAACAGATAAGGTGGCAGATATTTTACTTCAACATGAAAGGTTGGAGTTTTTTTTTTTGTTGTTGTTCATTTTTTTCTGCCTATCAGATTTTGAGCCAGCTGGTCGAAGATTGAGTGGAAGATACTTTTTGTCAAAACTTCTTGATTTTTATTTTGAATAGACTATGGCTTTGGGGGGGAGTAGTGTAGAGTTAGGAAAGACACCAGGAGAAATGTGGGGAGGAGAAGGTAGCATCCGCTGCCACAGAGGGAGGTAGGGAGACAGACAGACAGACAGACAGACAGAAAGAGACTTTGGACCCTGCCCTTTTCCACCTGATGGCAGGATTGTACTGAACTAGAGAGACTGATTCCAGCACCCCCAGAGACCGTGGTGAGACACCAGGCAAATGGGAGAGTGCAGCACCCAAGGGACATCCTGAAGCATCTACACACGGTGAGTGTCGGCAGGGCCAGGTGACCTATGACCAAGGAGAATTCTTGGGTGCCTTAGACAGAAGGTCTTTTTTTTTTATCTTAATGCAGTCTTTCACTTACTCTATTTTTCTTGACTTTTATTAGTGTATGTTTGCAGTACATAATGATTGATCATAGTCCCTGTAGGGAATTGGTAACCCAAGAACCCTGGCACAGCTCTGGGGTGAAGGTTTGAGGGCTCCTGGGTGAGGAAGATTGTATTTCCCACTATCTTAGCCCAGGAATTTGGAGTCAGGTGTTGATTTATGACAAGTAAAAAATAATTACTGTACATCTGAGTTTGTGAACTAATACATGGTAACCCACTGTCATCATAATTACCACAGGAATCATTGTTATTTTTATTATGTTACACTCTCAGCTAGGTAATCTTTCATCTTGTCTATAAACCCAAGCACTGTTCATACTCTCAGGCCCATCCCCTTTGCTGCTTGCATGAGGCCCAGCCAGATCACTCACCGGGATCACATCTCTCTACCAAACCCGACTTTGCAGCTTGACGCCCCTGTGCCGCTCCTACTACCAGTAGCACGGTGCGCGGGGTGGGGGTGGGGGGTCCTGAGCGGGGAATTTACTTCTCATTCAGCATTTATGCCTGGGGCCTGTTTTATGCAGTCTGAAGACAAAAATGGTGGAAGCTGTGGGGCCATGCATGAGAAGTGGGAAATCTCCACTTCCCGCCTTCGCTGAGATGGGGTTGACATGACTTAAAGTTGCTAAAGTCTTCTTTAAGCTACTAATTTTGTCATGTTCATTGTTTCGAACATATCTAGACCCTTGTGTCATTCCTGGGCATAGCAGCTTGGATTTTATCTTGGAATTTAAGTGCTAAGCAATTGTGAAGCCTCGAAGGAAAGACTGGAGCTTTTTTTCAGAAATTTGGGGGTAGTCTGCAACATATGAGGACCTGGGGTTACACCACAGCCAGTGAAGGCTGAGGGGGTTATACAATCTATTTGCATCTACATTAATGAACTTGAGGTGTCTCACTCTACTCTCACGTGATGAATTAACTTAGTACTAGCTAGCATCCACTTTATCTTATGTAGATCAGCTTAGGAATCTGGAAAGTGCCTTGCTGCTGGGCATCTAGGTCCCTGTCCTGGAATCAAGCCTGCACAGGGCCTTGGAAAGCAGACGGTATTCTGGGTCCGCATTCAAAGAAACGCAAGCTGGTTTCATCTGTGTCACTCTCAGAGTTCTTCATTTTCAAATAATTTTTTCTTTAGGAATTTAGTTATCAGGTCCCAGTGGTTTATGTAGCTGTGAAACACTGAACATTCATTTGCTTTTGAGCCCTAAGTGAATAACCAAAAGATCTGTCCCCTTAGAAAATATATATTTTATTCTGTCCATTGCATCTAAATGAATCTACTGCAAAGCTGTGTTTACTCACAGCCATATGCAAATATTGACTTATGCCTTGCCATGAAGTAAGCTTGGTAGGTTTTGGAACAAAAATATATTGCAGATAAACATTTATAAGCAAAATTCAAATATTAAAGAGCTTAAGCATTTCTAAAGATATTTGCATAGGAGTTTTTCCTGGGATGTGGTTATAGTGCTGCAGTCATTTGCAAAATATAGTTACTAAACTACATAGCTCTTGTGTAGGACAGCATGTGTTTATTTCTGATAGCAATAAAGCCACAGTCTTAGGTATTCCTACCCTTCTTCATGACAGTCCTTGGGGAGATCAGCTCAGCTTGGCATTCTCTTTTAAGGTGATGCTGTAATAAAAAGGGATTATAAATTTCACAAACTATCATAAGTATTGCTAAATATTAATGGTAGTTATGGCTAAGAATTTTTAAAATGTTTATCCTGATGTTAAATGGTATATAATATTGTAGTAGAATGTGTCGTTTTTGCCTTCTTGTGCCTGACATTTTCTAATACAGTATGACTTTTACTAAAATGCTATACAACTAGGTTGGTATACCTGCCACACTACTGTTTCCTTTCTGTTTTTCCTTTTTATATGCAGTCATATTAAAATGTGGTTTTAACTTTCTGTAAGCCTTGAGGAACACCCAAAATGGGTAAGTTCATATCACAAGACAAACTCCAGAAATGTCAGTGTTTTCCCTATGCTTCACCACCCCTAGGGAAAATAATTACCCTTCATAATGAAATGTATAGTACAATTATGAATTATTAACTGCATAAGTGAAGAACAAAGACCTAAACTTTGCTCGTGAGTCTTTTCATACTGTCATGTTTATTTAGTAAAAGCGACCGTTTTGCAAGAATTAAAGTTAACATCCAGAAATTCTTTTAGCTTCCAAAATTAAGCCAAACAAACAAACACGCAAACAAGGACAGACTAGATAATAAGTGACTATAAAATACACTAATTAACAAACGGGTAATAACTTATTTATCCAACAATGTTTTACTGTGAACTTACTTTTGAAAGACACTGGCTAAATCCTATTAGGATACATAATTCTAGAAGACATAGTGTAATAAAGAAAATATGGTTTTTAAGTTGAGTTTGATATGTGCACACATATAAACAAAACACAATAAAATGTTACTGCTCCAAGGGAAATACAAATAAGACCTATGGAGGTGGAGGAGAGTCAGGCGTGCTAGAGAGCGATTTGCTGATTCATTCTGGGCTGCGGCAGAAGGTTCACGAAGGGAAATAGCAGAAAATAAAATCGGAAGTGTGAGTCTGGATCTTAATTGTGGGAGTCTCTACTTCTTCTGTAAGGTATTTCATTAATTCAGTTCTGTAAATATTTACGGCCCTTCCAGCCTGTGCCCCATATGACACGATGCAGGCGCTGGGTTGATGACATGAGGCGTAAAGCTTGGCAGAGCTCTGGTGTCTACAGCGGAACGCAGGGAGCTGGCGGCCAAGGGTCAGCTGGGGCCAAGAAGGAGGCTGTGTGTCTTTCCCTCCGGACTGACTCTCCACAGCGCCTTCCTTCTCGCTCTGGGCTCTGACTCGCGTGGTGAAACGTTTGAAAAGACCGCTTGCTTACAGTGCCGGTGAGGTGAGAGGGATGTTTGTTCCCTGGCTTTCTCCCTGCCGATTGGCTCTGAGTTGGCTGTGCTCACCTGTGAAAGGCCGCAGCTCCTTTGGGAGTCCTGTCTGCATAACTCTTCTTGACTTCTGGCAGTCGTTCCCTTCCCTTGGCCTCTGAGAGGTGGTAACTGAAGCTCCTTATCTCCAGTGTGGGCTGTTACCTGGCGCCTTGTTCCTCTTCTTGTTGTCTGTGCCCTTTCTTGTTGACGGGACCCTTGACTGATACAGATGCGAAGCTGTATTGCTTCCTTGAGGGTGCTGCAGCACATTTCTGTGATTTGGGTTAAAACAACAGATGTGTGTTCTAGTGAAGTCTTGAAGAGTAGAATCTGAACACAAGGTATTGTAGGGCTGCATTTCTTCCAGAGGCGTCAGGGGAGAAACTGTTTTCCTCCAGCTTCCAGTTGACTGCTGGAAAACCTTGGCTTGCGAACAATCTGTCTCCATGTTCTTACCTCCATGTTCTTCTGTGTGTATCTTTTTCTTCTGTTTGTGTAAAATTTCCTTCTGTTTGTCTCTTATGAAGATAAATGACTGTATTTAGGACCCTCTATAAGATCCTTAATCACATCTGCAAAGCTTCTTTCCTTTAAAGGTGAGATACACAGTTCCTGAGACAAGGCCCCGTGTGTGTGTGTGTGTGTGTGTGTGTGTGTGTGCGTGCGTGTGTCTGTATGTGATCATTCATCCTGCTACAGATGGGAAATGGTAGGGCGCTGAGGTCCCAAAGCAAAGGAGGCTTAACCAGCCTAATAGATCCAGGAGTGGCTTCCCAAAGGATGAGGAGAGAAAGCCACAATTTCAAGGATTGGCAGAAGTTACCTAGAAAAGGGTCCCAGGGGACAGGACTGGGACAGCTGACTGCAGTGAGTCCCTGCAGCCAAGGCCTGGGAGGGTGCTAGCGCATGAATGCCATACCTGCAAAGTGCCTGCCTTTGAGAGTGGCTGGCAGGCAGAGTGGAGGGTGGGAGGAAGGGCAGGGACTTGGCTGCCTGGGTGGGGCCACAGCGTGAAAGGTCTTCTCCCTCACACTAAGGAACTTGGGCTTCATGCCAGTGACAAAAAATATTCATTGCACAGTATTAAACCAAGGAATGTTTCCCAAAACAGATTACAGTGTTGAAATCCCGAGCTGCGTGCAGCAGGGAAAGCCTGGAGGTAGACAGTCTAGCTCTGAGATGAAAACTTCACTGATGTGGGCCACTCGGTAAGTATCTGGGCATACGAGACTCTGAATAGAATGTGCTTGGTGTCGTCAGTCCCGATGAACCAGAACTACTTAGGAACTTGTAACTGCAGGTGAGACTGAGACTAGAAGAGGGTAGAAGCTTGGAACATGGTCTAGGAGTATTTATGATGTTTATAGCTTAGTCACATGGAGTTCTCTTGTCCTCAGGAAATATGTGATCTACTCATTATCAGGAGTGTCTTGCCAGATGCCATATTGCTGATTTTACAAAGAAAAGTTACTATCTGAAATTTAGTCTTGGAGGTCAAAGATCAGGAGTAAAACATTTGGGGCTGTGGGAAACTATTTTCAATGAAATCGTCCTGACATTCACTGGAAAAATGTTAATCAGAAGCATATGACTTTGAGTCATGCTAAAAATGCTAAAAGAAAACAACAGTACAAGTGATCTGTGTAGTTTTAGGAATGTAATTTGAATATCTGATATTTTCTTATGTATTGTAATAATGGATAAATACAAAAGAATTTAACAATAACAGAATAACAATAGGTTATTCTGGCAGAATGTGAATAACTCTCTTGTTACTAACTTACTTTTTATTTATTGACATATACTCCTCTGAAGTACAATAATTATACCAATAAGCCTTGTTTATGATTTTTGAGTTTAAAAGATCATGACAGAAACTTAAATATCAAGGTGTCTCAATTCTTCCCTCTCCCTATCAAGTCATTTGTAAAATGCCATTTATCTTAAAGGGGAAAAAAAACTATGTTCAATCATCTATTATTCATTTTTGACAATTTTTTAATTAGACAAGCTGGGTCTTAGTATGCAACTTCAGCTCTTTCAAAAAGATGGTTGGTGAGTTTGTTATATGTGGATGATATGAAACTATTTTTTTGAAAATTAAGAAGTGATGATGAACAGATAGCAATGAAGATGCCCAGCTATGTGATTATAGCCAGAGTTTAGAAGCAGGATTGAGTTGAAATACGAAAGTGCTCATCCAAAACCAAATAAGAGGAATGTGTGTACACTGGACTGGGAGAACACTGTTGAGACTAGATTACTCCATGACCCGACTAAAATAAATCTGCACAAGCAGAGGGATTCATGGAAGTACTTCATTAAAAAATAAAAAGAGAATCAGAATGCCTTCCTCTGTGATAGAAAATAAGAAGCTAATAAGTAAGTGTACATTTTGGACAAAGCATAAAGTGATGAGATGGAGGTTAGGGCTCAAGGGTTACCACTGTTGAGCATTAGGGGGAACTGCAGAGGTTTACCTGTATACAGTTAAACTCCAGTGGAACTCCATTTCTCAAAATTCTCTTCTGTCTGTGGAACTAGGGTAGGGTTTGGCCTCAAAAGCAACCTGGGTGCGACCTGAAAGCGGAAGTGAGGTAGCAGCGTTTCTGTGCAGGGAGGACCTAGCGGACCCAGTGCTGACTTGTGCTCAGCTCTGCCTCAGCCTGCCTCCAAGGTTCCCGCTGTCCTGCTGTGTGGCACTAGCTTCCCTCTTCCAGCTTTCTCCCCAGCTGCTGGCCCTCCAGACCTACAGTGCCTGCGCCCACTACTAGATGCTGAGGCTCAGCCTCCTGCGGACTTCTCCACCTCTCTTATTCATGGCTAGCGACTGCTTTCTGACTTCTGCTCGTCTGCTCCTGGGTCTCTCAGCCTCTACCTCCACTTGGTCATGTCAGGTCTCCTCCTTGCACTAAATCACTCAAACCCCGTGGATGCAGAAGCCTATCTTTTGAAGCACCTACCTTCTACGAGAAGAGAGATGCACAGTCTAATTTAAAGCATCATGGGGCCGCAAAAGGGGAGACACAGGCATTCACAGGTAAGGTCCTCCTTGGGAGGGAGTGTCAGCCTTCCCGTATCGCCTCCTGCCCTGGAAAACCAGGCTTAGCCCCTTTGTCTCTCCTCCTATCCTGCCACAGTTATGTTCTGAAGTTCCTCTTTTGGAACAGATGAGGTCTGAAACTCTGTATGAAATCTAAAGAGCAGAAGTAGCTGGACTGCCTTTTTCATTAGCCTAAGCCACAAGCCCACTTTTGGGTGGAGGGGTGCAGATGGAGAACAGGGTCTGAATTTGTGGGAGATGCCAAACTATGTGAATAGAAAGGGGTAGATGTTCTCTCCCTGTGAACCAAGTGGGTTCCGCTGTGCACACTGATGCCAAGCAGCAGTGATGTGATTCCTTGCAGGAAAGGGAATGGATGAATGTCAGCAACTTCCAGCAGTTTTCATCACAGCCCTTTCCAAAACTTGCTAGTCCTGATCTCAGTGAGACCAGTGCTATGAGGAAAGCAGGCACTATTAGTTTTCTTGGAGTTTGTTCTTAAATGCTTCTGGAATTTCACAAAAAAATGCTTGAATTAATTTTATTTCCATGCCACTTCGTATATTCAGCCAAGAAATCGTACCCTATTCAGTTTCCCAGTCTTAAAGAACTCTCAGCTCTGTTGCTCGAATTTAGTCAGTAGACGTGTAATGGGCCCCATATGGCAGCATAACCTGGTGACCACCTTGTTAGAAGCATAAACACCTCCACATTTGACTTCACATAAAATGAGATGCTACAAATATCCCATTCTCAGGGTGGTTTTGGTTTTCAGAAAAAGCAAAAATTTCCCTCATAGGTACTAAAATGTTTCACTCTTGTTGTTCTCCTTATTTGTTACCAGATTTAATGGAGAGTCTGTAGGTGGATGGATGAGTTTGTTTAGTCTGTATTCTGGGGTATCTTTCCACCATCCTTCCTTTGTCCAAAGAGAGACAAAGATTTCTGTAGCCTTTTCCTTTTAAACCTCTAAAGGGGCATGAAGACATATAAGAATGCTGTACTAACAGTTATGCATTCTTGAATTTTAAAACATTTCTCCAATAAATAGGAATTGCTATTTTATTATAGAGTAACTACATTTACATTATAGCAAATGAAGACAGAAGAAAAAAGTTAAAATCTCCTGTAATCTTGAGCACTTAAAATTGTAAACGTTTTCTCTATATCCCTTCACTGTATGAATGTGAATATATGCATTATGTATGTGTGTATACTATGTGTTGTTTTTATATATATGCATGTGCATAGGATTGTGTATATGTAGATACATGTGTGTACTCAGGGCTACATGTATAAATACGTGTGTATAGATATGTATATATATGCATATGGATATATAGAAATGTATGTAGAGATATGTATATATGTATGTGCATAGATATATATATAGAAATGTGCATATAGATATGTGTGTGTGTATAAATGGATTGTGATAGTGTTATCACACTATCACTTATCAGTGATAGTGTTAAACTTGCATTGTAGGTGATTCAGAACCTGCTTACAGTGGTCAGATGTGAACCATTAACTGGAAATTGACAAGCAATTCATAGAGAAGAGAATTATAGATCAACTGATCTATGACTATTAATTAGACATATATACACATGTGAATATATTGCTCTAACTTATTTTAATTAGGATAACACTCTATACAGTTTTATTTTTCACTTAGCAACCCCTGATGAGTTCTTTCCAATATCATTTGGCATTCATTTCTGATGCCTGCTATATTTTATTGCAGAGCTCATACTGGTAAAGCAATATTTCTAAGATAAATTGATCTGAACACATCCAAGTTTATTACTTATTAATGAGGAAACTAGCAGGCACCCATGGTTTTCAATGTTGGTTGTACATTTAAATCACCTGAGAAGTTTTCAAAAGTATTGAAGCCTGGAACTCACCTCCAGAGGGTCTGATCTAATTGCATGGCGGTGGAGTCTAGAGATGCTAAGTATTTTTGAAAAGCACCTGAAAATGTTTCAAATCTCTGCTGGGATTATGAAGCACTGAGGATACATGCCAGTTTGACACAGCTTAGGAGAAAAAGGGTTGCAAATATAAAAGCTCTACTCAGCTCAGCCTGCTGTGTGGCAGTTTTGCTTTCTGTAGCAGTGTTCATTCGTGACAGGGTTAAACTGGCAACATGAAAGATTCTGATCCTTTTCCCACAGTTATCATGCATGAACCAGAAACTGCAAATAACATACGGTATGTGGAGGCAGTAATGATAAGTCAGTTGATCTGTGGCTATTAATTAGACATACCACGTCACCAAGAGTTACTTCCAGACAGGAGCCAATTACTGAGCAGGTCATAGAGGTGTTCAGTGGAGTCAGCTAGTAGCGTAGCCCTGCTTCCCCTCCGGAAGCTGTCGGTGAATTTTTCTAGCAAGTCCTCAAAAATGCTGAATTTTCAGTTTACTTCGTTCTCAATGTTTTTGGAAAAAAGAGTTTCTTTCTCAGCACTGAACATATATAATATGATATATGTTCAACCAATATATCATATTTCATACATTGCAAGGTGCACATTTTTCTATTTTATCATCTTTGAAATTTGGATGTATGTTAAAAATAAAATAATACAAAGAATTATACGATTGTCTCCTTTCATAGTGCTACATAAAATAAATAACATTGCGGATTGCTTAAAGCCAGCAGTGAAATAAAGTATGAATATTAAAATACACTCTGATCATTTATTTCTGGAGTGGCAGTGTGAGTGCTACATCTACCCTAGGTCATGTGGCCTGCATACAGTGTCAGGGAGGGAAAGAGACTCGTTTTCCCTTTTGCACTTGTTGCTCTTGCTGTCTTCTGCTGCCATAAACTGTTGCCCCTGTGCCATGCCACCCTGCCTTGGAGCCCAGCAATTATGGACAAAAAGCTCCACAAACTGAGCTAAATAAACCTTTCCTTTCTTAATTTTAAGTGTTAGGTATTTTATCTTAGCAACAAAAGAAAGGTAACTAAGGCACTGATCGTTAATTCAGAGCACAGACGAGCGCTCGCTTCTGCTAAAACTGAAGCTCAGCCTTGCCCTCTGGCCCCACTTCTCCAGAGTCCCTTCTGAGGAGACTCCCTGCTGTTCCCCAGGCTGCATGCTTCTGCGTGTCTCTAAGATGGGGACCAGCCTTTCCTGCTCCTCATTCCCACTTCTGCCCCCTCCCTGCTGTTTCCGGTGGAGCCCTGAGCTCTACATCTCCTGTCACCCTGCAGAGACCGGCCCATCAGGACTCATCGGGGCTGCAGGCAGCCATGGCTGCCAGGCCACTCCCATGAAGATGCTGGCATCCTTTGCACAGCCATTCTGTCCCTGCTACTCCTGTTGTGACTCTTGGCGACTCTGATACACACTCAGGAAGCTCTACGATTCCCATGGCTTATTTTTCAACTCCTCCTCCACCTCTGCACCCTCCTCTTCTTTCCTTTTCCTCTTTCTCCTTTTCCCTTTCCTTTCCCTCTTCCCTTCGTCCGCCCCTTCTCTTTCCTCTTTCTCCTTCCCATCCTCCTCATTCTTCCTTGTGGTTAGGCCCAAATTTGGCTGTCTTGTGTCAGCCCCTGACTACTGCAGTTTGCTAGTTTGTGGCTTCTTAGCTTCTCAGTTGCTTGATTAGAGTTTAGAGATCTTGCCCCTTCGTTACCTCACACTCATTTTCATGATAGGCTCTGTCTTGGCGCCACATACTATCTCCTTTAAAGCAGCACCCTGCCACTCTCCCACCACCTTTCCTGTTCATCCTTTAGCACCTGACTTCAATGGTTTCGGTCTTTACCTGAAGAGGAAAACAGACACTTAACTGTAGAGTTAAGTTTCTGTAACTAGTTCCTCCCCTGTACAGATCTGTCTTCCTGTCTTCCACCAGCACCAGGTACATATTTCCCTCATCTAACCATCTATTCCCTGAACTCATGTTGTCTCAGGCACTTGCTTTCTGCAGCTCTGAGCTTGCCCAGAGTTTGGACTTGTCTTAGTGCATAACATATAAGTTGTCATTTTCTTTCAGGTCATTCAGTAATAATGACATGATATAACCAATCAATAACTGCCAAATACTCTGCTTCTCACTTGCAAACCCTATTTACAAGCCTAGAATGCCAGAGATTGGGGCCTGATATTTTGTGAGGACTGAATCCTTATTAGACCCATTGATGTAAATAAATCTGCCTCCAAATCTTGGGTGACATTTCGGTGTCTCTGTTTGCCACTGCACACACAGAACGTCAGGCCCCTAATGTTTTCATCTCTTCATTCTCGGTCACACTTCACTTCTTCCATACCCTGAACTCTGTCATAGTGCTTGAGAAGGTGCCCTGGAACCCCTCAGGCTGGAGCCACAACTGTGGAAACTGGAGCAAACCATATCCCATCTGACTGCTCCCACCCTCCACGGTGGTCAGTAGCCTCGAACGCTACTTTGCAGCTGCCAGGCGATTCCATCATATTTTCCAAGTTTATTATCATCCCTACTTAGATGGCCATGTCTTACTTTTTTTCTGCCTTTCATCTTCTAACATTGTATCTCTACTTTCACTTAGCTGACGATAACAAAAATGAATAAATTAAAGAGCTTTCACCAACTCCTACCACTGTATTTGTGTCCTTACATTTTACATTCCTGTGTGTGTGTGATTCTGGGACTGTCACCAGGCTGTTTTCTGTGCAGGAGGTGCATCTGACGTCCCTCCAGTCATTTCCCCTCTCTCTTCTGCACCATCAGCTTTCCACATTCTTCTAGGTCATTCTTGCTTAACAACATCCTCTTATTTCTCCCAGTGTAAAAACCAAGTACCAAACTTTCCTTTCCTCATCAATTTCCTTCTTTTCCTATTTGTAGAAAAGCTACAGAAGGAACCATCAACTCCTATTGTGTCTAATTTTCATTCTTTCTTGCACCCACTTTCTGCTCCCGAAGCTCTTGTAAGGATCCTACCAGTAAGTTCCCCAGGGCACAATCCAGTACCATGTCTCTTTTTTTTAATCTGATGAATCAAAATAGACAAATATTCCCTTAGCTTTTCTTACTCATCAAGATACTGTTTTTCTCTCTATCTACCAACTGCTCCTTTTTATTCTTTTTTGTTGATTTTTGCTTTTATTTTCCTAACTTCTACACATGGTCTCCTGGTATCCAATCATGGATCTGCATTTATTATTGCTTATTACCTTAAATATTTAGAAGATCTTAACTTTACCATACCTTTAAATGTACTGAAAGCTGATAAATCCAGAAATAGTATGTCCTATTTGGATAGTTCCTGAACTCCAGACCTACATATGTGGCTCATTGCTTACCATCTTTACTGGGGTGATTAATGGTATTATATTTGAGACCACTTGGCATTAGTGGTATCAACTATAACACCTGATATAATTCCCTCAATTTGTTTCCTGTGAGAAAAAATATAGACATAAAAGGGTTGTGGATTTTACATGACAGAACATAGAAGAAAAGCAGGGCCTTACTCAGGTAGAAACACTAAGTAGTTGATACCAGTGGGAGAATTTTTTAAAAACTTTAATTAGTATTGTGGGTGGATTTATATATTTTGAATTATAGCAATTCCATTAAAAACATAGAAATATATTTTTACCTCTTCAAACATCTGTGGGTTTAAAATTCCATTTTAACAAGGGACTTAGAAAAAATAGAATTTTGTTTTCCTTGCTTTATTAGCTTTCTACGTATTACACTTTTATTTGAAAACTGATTTATGTCTCATGATTAATGAGTGATTTCTTTTAATAATTCACATAATCCCAACCAGCATGAAAATCCCTCCCACTTTCTTTCCCCATTGAAAGTGCAAAATCATGTAGGAAGGCATGAAGTTAGGGTCTATAAAAGATTCAATTATTATTCATCAAAAAACCCCACAAAAATTTCAATATGCAGGAGTTTCCTAAAAACCCATGGGAAAAGTTCATAAAACTCAAATAGTTTAGGCCATCCAGTAGGTACCAATAGCTTACTAAGTCAAAGCAAATGCGCCTCTAAGTGCCACATGGGCACAAGATCCATCTCCTCCTGTTTTCTCTCTGCGTATCAGTTGCTGCTTCTTTTCCCTTACTGGATTTCTCTCAACATCGTGTAATATACTGAAACATTTTCCAACTTGAAATGCAAAACAAAACTCTTCACCTGTTAGCTCTTCCTGTCACTATCGTTTCTCTGCTCATTTTAGGAAAAAAAAACCTTTGAAGATATTGTTCATATTCCTCCCCTCCTACCCACATTCATTTGTGTCCATTAGTACTAGGTTTGGGTTATGGTAGAAAATATAAAAGTAAATGAAAGATAAAGTCCATTTCTGCTTTTTTAAAAAATGAGGCCAGAGACGGACCAGTTGGGGGTGCTATGATGAGTCCCTGAACATATATTATACAGCTTTCTTCTGAATCATCTTAGCTCACTGCTAAAGCTATATGGTCTGCAAAGGCTGTTGCTGCTCCACCCAGTGTCTAACATTTTTAGTGCACAGTTTATAAAAAAGGCAAGGTGTGGTACATTTTAGTTGTGCTTAATTCTTAACTCCATTCCCCTGCCATGGTTTCCAATGAGTAGAGAGCAACAACTCTCTTAGGGCAAATATCAAAATTTTTGAGCAAAGGGTATAAATGACCATGCAGGTGCTGAGACAAAGAATTGAGTGTCCCAGCAAGTTTCCACATGCCACCTCTGAGCTTCTCACCCAGCCAGAGGAGCAGCAAGTTTTTCTCTCATCTTATACTGGAAGTACCACAACCCCCACCCCACTTTTGCCCCCTGGTTGCACAGTCACATCTGGATGGAAGAGAGACTAGAAAATAGAACTGGATGCATTTTTCCTCAAATAAAGCAGAGATCTTGCGACTAAGAAAGGACAGCATGTGGCTGCTGGGTACCACATGTGTCCACTCAGGCTTTCCTCCAGCTCTCCTGTGAACAGTTCTTGTCGCATAAAACCCACTCATTACTGCCACAGTCCACCCCTTGAAACACATCCTTACTTTACTTCAGATAGCTCATCTTTGTTTTCTTATGCTTCTCTATTCACTTTGTGTTTCTACCCTTCTCCCCAAGTGCTCATTGCTGCTGGGAATTCAGTCCCCAGCCTCATTCATTCTCTGCTGATCTTTACTCCCTGGTAAAGAGTGCAGCCTAAGGTCTGGATGCATCTCTACATACAACCTGAGCTCTCTCCCAGAGCTATCAGCCCAGAGCTCTCTCCCAACTTCAAATCTGCCTATCCATTTGCCTTCTCAGCCTCTTGCTCATGTTCAGTAGACATCTACTCATCAGCATCCTACCAAAGCTGAGCTACTTCCTACCCCACTCACCTACAACTACTCTTCCTCCAGCCTTCTCTACAGTAAATCCAAGTCTTCTGGAAGCCTACAATAAAAAGACTTCCTGTCTTTCTCTCAGTTTCTATTTTCAAACCATTGGCAAATTCCATCACTAGTGTCTTGAAAATACAAAAACTCATGTTTTATCTTTGTATGAAATAGTACACATCAACAAAAAGCAATAAACCCACAGCATCTAGGAACACCTTGGATAAATCTCCTTTGAACCTGAATGGACTCCCAGAGACCAACAGAGTGTGATGATGGAAGTCAGACTCTGGGATTTGCCTGAGATGAGCTTGGAGACCTTGGAGGCTCATGGAGGAACATGCCTTTTGGAAGTCCTGAGTTACTGAGCTTCTTCTGGAATGTATATGTGTTCCAGTGACCATCGCTGTAGCATCTAGCCTTCTAACATTGTCTGCTAAGACCAGACATAAGAGCAAAGCCACCTTGAACTCTCTCTATCAGCTTCCCTCTGTTTGGATTATCAGCAGGTGACTTCAGCCACGGCCATGTGGAGAGAGAAACAGTTCCTGAGCTGATCTCAGGTCAAGAGGCACATGAAGATGGTTGACCTTGTAAACCACAAAACTTGAGAGTAAATTGTCAAGCAGCACCAGAAACTAGAAAGAAACGGTGTGTGTGTGTGTGTGTGTGTGTGTGTGTGTGTGTGTGTTGGGGGGATGCCAACTGGTAGATTTCATTTCAGGGTGTGTATGCAAGAAGCACAGACAGTAAGCCTTCCTTGCTCTGTGTCGCAGTAACAGGGCTTTGTTCTGTGACAGAAGCCACAGCTGGGGACTGTGCCCCTTCAGGCAGACCATGCTGTGCCACTAGGGAAAACAGCTTAGAACTCAGAGTGGAGCCAGGTGTTAACTGCTGCACCTGGCTCTGTACCTGTGACTTGGGGAGCTCTGACCCAGTGTCCCATTTGCGCTGTCCCACTTACCTTAATCATGGAACAGGGAACGCTGCGTGGGTGGCAGCAAGGCAACCTGTTGGCCTTTTAGTGTGCTCTGAGCCACACTCCCCCACAGTCTGGTGTGACATCTGGTTCATTCCTTGCCTCTTTCTTCTCAGAGATGTTCATCAAAGTATAAATCTACTCCCAGGATTCAGTTGTATTGCCTTTGCTGTCATTTCTGAGAAATTTGGGTGTGGAGGTGAGAGGGGGAGGACACAGGTGTGTCATTCTTCCTCTTAAACCCAGCGCATAGTCCTACATTGAAAAGTATACAACAGAAATTCTTCAAATGAAAGGACCATTAAGAAACTGCATGGGTGAGGAGACACTGAGTTCCTGCAGTCCTGGGCTCCCTTCACTGCCCCTGGCTCAGACGCATTCTCAGAATGTGCAGGACCTGGGCCTCAGGAAATGCGAACCCCCTCTGAAGGTCCGAAGCTGCCTGTACGAGAGAGGGAAGGAAGGAAAGGAGGGCGGGCTGGGGGAGCGAAGAAGCGGTCCCCAGGTAGATTCCCTAATAAGACTCTCAGTCCAGCAGCCGGTGTGCAGAGATGAACTACGAGACCTGAAACCTAGGTGCAGCGTATGTGTATTTTATTATTTGCAGATGCTCATCCTTTAATGAACTGCATTGCACACATTATTACTATATAATTAGAGCAACACATAGACTGTTACTTCACGACCAAGTAAAATGTTCATTAAGCATTTTTAATGATGTGAGAAAGTGCTTAGGATAAAACACTGAGAACAAAAGCAAGACAGGAAAAGCGTGGTTCAGAATGTTATCTATCCTCTGCCTTAAAGAGTGTGAAAAATCATAAAATGAGGATTGTGTATAAGGACACTATTATTTTGTTTAGAAGGGTTATTTAAAATTAAAATAGCTTCTATGGAATCTAAATATATTTTTTAAAAAAGGAGAAAAAAACGATCTGACAGGATATAGGGTTTAACTAAACCTGGTATGAAATGAGTAAGTAATGATTTATGTCCAGGGATATGGCTAATAATTCAGGCTGATCATTTCTTTTTTTTTTAATTTTATTTTAAAAGGGAGTAAAATTAAACACAACAAAACAGAACAGAATGGGACATAAGAAAGCATAAATTTCAAAGCTAGACAACCAGAGATCTTCACTATCTGTCATTTTGGTCTCTTGTTTTCTTCCAAATGGTTGTTCTTATCTTTGCATATGGGGAGCTCACACTAAATAACATAGCCAGTCTTTTTACAAGATGTGTAGTTCACTGGCTCCCACTTGCTAGAAAGGGGGGAGTGGGAGGGGGGACACGGGACGGGGGACAGGACGACATAAGATGTCTGATTCTCAGCCCACATGCAGGCAGGATCACAGTGGCCCACCAGAGATGGGAAGAGTTCCTTGTTCTCCCGGCACCCCGAGTCAACCGCATTGTGTAGTTCCCGATGCGCCGGGGTCTCTCTCCTTTGGGCTGCAGAAAGTCTGCCACACTCACAGCTGCCCCCCAGAGAGGGGAAGAGGTCCTCATTCTCCCAGTACCCCGAGTCAACCGCATGGTGCAGGTCCCGAGGCGCCAGGTCTCCCCCCTACAGGGCCCCCAAAGTCTGCCATACTCACCTGCTATTTCTTTCTGATGAATTGATCATTCCATTTCCAAAGTTCTGAAGTGGCCAACAGACCTCAGAAAGAATTCTCTTTAGGCTCCTGTTTGACACCAGCAGCTACAATGATCTGCTGGCCTTGCTTCAGGGCCATTCAGACTGATCATTTCACTTAAAACAACTAGCGATCATGCTCAAAATGTTAACTATTAAAATGGTCTAAAAGTACTCAGTCAAGATAGTAAACAACTTCCAGCTCAGATATCAGTGAAGCTGGCAACCTTAGGAGGTCCACAGACAAGACAGTCTTGCTCTTGCCCAGCCAGTTTTGGGGAATTTGAGAAACTGGGCAAGAAGCCTGCTGGGGACTGGAGAGTGAAGTCCAGTGCCAGCCACCCTGGAGTTGTCAGGATGAACAGGAAATGCATCAGCCCTGCCCCAGGGACCACACAGACACACCTGGACTTCAGCAAGGGAGAGGTGAGATGGATCCACTACCCCAACTTTCACCTTCCCTGGGTACAGAGTGGACCTGAGTTTCATGGAGACTGACATTTACACAGTTTGGGAGCTCATGAAGGGGAGGAAAAGCTTACAATTCAAAGACATGATTAGGTACAAACGTGATCATTCATTTTGAACAAAAGTCACAATATTCCAAGTTTTAAAAGCTGATAAATGTCATAGATATAAAATTTAGAAAAATAATATAACTCAACAGCAACAGAATCCTTTTTCCTCTACTTTTCTATATATTCTTCGCTGATTTGATAGCCTCTTTACGTGACAATGACTTTGTAATGTTGCCTTGTATGTAAAGAACATAAAGATGATTTATTGCATACTTTAGAATGGGTAATAGAAATTTATTTTATTATTGGTAGCATAGAACTCCTTGCTAGTGATGTTATGCATGTTTTTAGGATTATTATTAAGCTTGGCAACTTCGCTCCAAAGTTTTTTTATTAATTCTTCTATACATGAATGATAAAATTTCAGAGCACTTCAAGTTTTCTTGGAAAATAACTAATTTTGCTGACTCTTTAATTTAATGGGACCATCAACCAGTTGGCTGTTGATGTTCAGGTGGTGGTGGTATATAATTAGGTCTTTATCACCTTAGCTGATGTCAGTATTTTGTGTTAAATTGGCAAGAAATTTTAATCTTTTCTAATGTGTTGAGATATTTCACTTGTTTATTACTGCATTTTCAAGCTGTCCAAGTATTGTTTCTTTATTTTATACTTTACCTGTAATTTATTTCTGTCTCCTATTAATCATTTATTATCCTTGGTGTAGTCTAGAAATTTTTTACTGCTATTTTCTTTTCTTGATGTCTGAATAATTTTTATTTTTCATCATTCATCTCTATCATCAATTTTGTATACTCCATTAATTTTAATGAACATTTTCCCAGTGTTTTTAAAAGTAAATCTGACAAGATACAGGCATTATTATGTCCATGTAATCCAGGAGTCCATAATTTATCACTCCTTTTACTGAAATATTCCAAAATGTTTTCCAAATTTCAGTTAAGGTGGCATATTTGGACTTAATTTTTTAAACAAACATTTTGTACCTCATTTGTGTTTTATTTCTGAATCTTTGATAATCTATGTTTGAATTCTTAAAATGTCACACTCTTCCCTTTGCAAGTTCAGATGGTTTTATACTGGGCAAGGCATCTTGCTATACTTCTTACCTTATTTAAAGAAAATTCAATGTTAGCATGTACATTTAAAAAATTCCATGGAAATAATAACTTGAAAGCTCAGAGCTTTTGTCTGTTGTTTTTCTTTGTTTGTTTGTTTGCGGGGGGGGGACTATTTGTGCTTAAATAGAGTTTTAAAATTCCCAATTTAGTGAATGCCCTGTGTAGTAACAAATTTGCAATAATATAATAGCATTTGTTGTCTGGTTCATTTACTTAACTTGCTACTTTATTTCATATGTGTTTTCATTATTTTTATTAATTAGACACTGTTTAAAATAAATTATATTTGTTTTCCCATTGAGATTTGGCAGTTGCTCATGCAACCCAAAGCATCAAATTTAGTGGGCAGATGATTTCCACCTTATTTTTGTTATTTGTTACTTTATTGTTATTATTTTTTTAAAAGAATACTATTCTCATCAACTCCTCTGAAACTCCTTTTGCTCAGACATTTAATGTCAGCAACTGCCCTTTTCATCGCTTAAAATAATAGATTTCTATATTTTATGTTTGCCCATTTTCTTTTCAGTCTTATAAAATTTTGTTAACTTTTTTAAAGGTGGTTTATAGTTTCACATCCTAATGTAAAATATGCTTTAAAATTATGATCTTTTCATTTCTATATAAAAATGCAGTGGATTTTTGGTGATTTCATGTCTGTTTAACTCTAATTCTAATAATCTGATTCCTTTCTGATGGACATCATGCCCATCCAAGTGTCCATGAATTCACTTTTATTAGTTTGTTATCTCTTCTACCAGATATGTTTCAATGAATTTGTATACATGGATGTAGGAAATATACAGTGTTGGTATATACATAATACTGAGTCTATCTCATTCAAACTGTATTTTCTCTCAGCCTTCTGGAATGTCAATTACCTCAAAATGTGTCTTCAGAGAAAATTCTACTAGAAGTAATGTGAAATGCTTTTCTCTGGAAATGTTTGTCAGGGATGGTAATGAACTAAGACATGCAAGGCACTAATGCTTGGGAAGCTCAGGACCAAGAAAATTAGGAATGGCTTAATTTATAGCAGGGACTGTGTGGCAGATAAAAGAAAAGCAGCTGCTTCAAATTTCCTCTATTCTTGCCTGGGTATCCACATACCTTAGCAACAAAGAATACAGATGAGGGCTCTGGTGGCACCAAATAGCTATTAATCGCTTTGTCTCCTTAAAATCAAAGCTTAATGAAGAGGCTAAATGAGTTTCCTTTAAGTGTGAAAAGGCTCTTGTTCAATTTCGATAGGACTGCTGCAAAGATGAAGGATGGATATGAGGTGTGTGTGTTTTAAGGACTTTGCTTCCAATTATTCTTATCCCTTTATTGTTGAGAAGCAGTTCCTATATTAGAAGGAGCAGGGACTGAATATTCTTTAGAAATTCATTATATATAGCAGCCACTTTTTAACCTTTGCCCGTGAGTGATTTTTGTAATGCGCTCATGGTGGACGATTTTTAAATTCTAAAGGTGAATGAAATGGCATTGTCAAAGCAGTAATGTCTCTGGCAATGAGAATACTAGTGCCTGGAAATTGAGTTCTCCAAGGGAGGGATATCATATCATAGAAAGTTGGAATTATGTCTTGATTTCCAATATATTAACTTATTCAAAAACTTTCATCTACTTCTGTATAGGAATCATAAAATGTTAGATTTAAAAATGCATTAGAAATAATCCAGTTAGTGAAATAACTTTTAGAAAGGGACAGACACCCATATGAACAGACCAAGGTCAGGGAGCTGGTTAGTGGAAAAAACAAGAAATACTGGGGTGGGTACAACAATTCCTCTGACTATTCTACCTGCTTAATTTGACCATGCACTGATCCATGTATTGATCAAATAATCTTATTAGAATGAAACTTTTTAGAGATGGTGTAGTGCGGGAGAATTCACTTTCATCATGGAATTAGACACCTTTAGTTGAATTTCAAATCTGCCACTTGTGACATGGTTTTAGGTAAATTTCTTAACAGCTTCAGTGTAACCATCTGAAATGCTTACTTATGCTCAAGGCATTCTGAAAGAGGTGAATAACAACAACAAAACAAAGCAAACAACAACAGCAACAAAAACAATCAATAAGAATGCCAACACAGGACCCAGAGCATTGTGAGCTCTTGAGAACTGATAGGTTCTGTCTTCTGTTTAAAATGATGTCCAAAGGGAGGATCTAAAGATGCAGAACAAAATGAAACAAAAAGAGAAATAACTCTTATCTAGGGGTACATATATAGGATATAAGATAGATACAAGATGTAACATATATCTTTTTCTTCCTTTTTTAACCTACAAAATTAAGTGAATAATTAGAACTCTGCTATTGCGTGAACTAGTTGGCAGGAAAGCTGTTCAGGATCTAATTCTATACGATGACACATGAAGCGATATAGGTACCTCTGGATCATGTGGTCAGCTCCAGGTCATTTAGTTGAGGAATCAAGCATTCCAGCTTTCTTAGGAATTGTGCTGAGTGCACATGAAATTCATTTGAAAATGCAGGAAAAAGTTTCATGTCTCATATATATGGAAGCCGTTGGTTGTAGTCAGGGAAGCCTGCCTCTGGTGTGCTACTGGCCAGGACTGCCAAAGTACTCTCTAATGGGCTGGCTCATGTTGGTTCAATAAGGATTTTAAGGCTTTGTTTTACTAGTGTTGGAAATTCAAGGAGAACCAACCCATTGAGTTCTTCTTTCTGGGGAAAATATTGCTCACCCCTGAAAGGAGAGTGACAGCCCAAGATAGAAAGTCAACTGAAGGTTAAAGGATAGAAAACAATATTCCATAAAACAGGAAACTTGGAAAAAAGCTGACTCTATTTGCAGACAAAGTGGATTTCAAATCAATATTGATCAGTGTAGACAAAGAAAGTCACTACATAATTATTAAGGAAATGACCCAAAGGAAAAGATAACAACCATAAATATATATGCATCAAATGCCAATACAACCAACTATGTAAAACAAACATTAATGAATAATAACAGTTAGATAAGCACTAATACAATTGTAATGGGGGACCTCAATACCTCAATGTCACAAATAGATCAATTAGACAAAATATCAACAACAATAAAATATATCAGAGCTGAACCAAACCCATGAACAAGTGGACTTGGTAGATATCTATGGAGTGTTTCACCCCACAATAGAATACTTGTCTCAGCAGCACCTGGGATTTTCTCCAAAACAGATCACATAGTAGAGCATGCTTAAGTAAATGCAAGGAAATTGAAATTATCCCACCCATATTATGAGATCACAATACAATGAAATTGGAAATCAATGGCAAAAGAAACCACAAAACTACACAAACATATGGAAATTAAATAATACCCTCCTGAACAAACAATGGGTCACCAATGAAATTAAAGAAGATGAGACAGTTTGTATAATTAAATTATAAAACCAATACAGTATACTGGGACTTTAAAAGCAGTTCTATGATAAAAATTTATAGCAGTAAATTCTCATGTCAGAAAAACAGAGTGAGCTCAAATAAACAACCTAATGTTGAGCATCAAGCTTCTAGAAAAAGAAGAGCAAGTTAAACCCGAAGTGTGTCCAGGGGAGGGAATTATAAAGATTAGAGCAGAAATTAATGCAACTGAGATAAAGAAAACAGCACAAAGAGTCAAATGAAGTGAAGAACTGGTTCTTTAAAGATGAAATGAAATAGACAAACCCTTAACCAACTTTGGCATAACAGTGCAAGAAAGGACTCCACTCCATGCAGTTAGGGATGAAGCTGGAAGCAGCACATCAGGTGGAGGCAGCAGTCGCAGTGGTCTTTTGCAGCTTCAGGTGTCCCTCTGAGGAAGGGCAAGCAGGACCTGGAGGGAAGCCTGAGGACGTCAAGGCCTCCGGTCAGGAGGCGGGCTGGTTCCCCGGAGACCATGAAATTGAAAATTCATGGGTAACAAGGGGCTTTGGCAGCCAGCCCCTCCCTGGGCACTGGGTGGGGCACAGCTGAGTTTCCCTTAGGTCCAGGCGCAGCGTGCTGTGGGAGGGCCACAGGCAGCAGCAAGGCCTTGGGAAGTGTTTGATTTCCCTTGGGGTGAGCAAGACCACGAGAGGAAGGACAGGCCTCTACTGAGGGCCCTGGCGGGCTGCTGAAGAGACGCCTACAGCCTTCAGAAGCTTCAGGAAAAACCGTGGGGCTTTTTGGGGGGAACTTAAAGGGGAAGGATCTAAAGGGGCAGGCAGAATGATGTATTGGCAGGCGCTAGGAGGAGCCTTTGCGCATGCGCGAAAAGCAGGTTTGACTTCTGTGAGTTTGCGAAAAGAAAAGAACGCAACGGGGCGCTGGCAATGACTAAATTTTGGTATACGCTTGTTTCATCATCAGGACTAGCTGATAACAAACTTAGAGCAGGGCTGCTGGGCATGTATGTCCCTGTATCCAGGGAGGAAATGCCATGTCTAGTGTGTAAGAGGAGTCTTTTGTACCGTCCTAGAGATTCTTTGGATCCTTGTCCCGAGGGTGCTATGGAAAATAATTTAACATGGACACCCATGGGCTGTATTGTAGGGGAAGGAACCCCCAGTACCTTCCGAGGAGGCTTCAGGTCTCATGTCTGGAACTACAGCTGCTTTGCTGTGTTCTCCTTGCGGGCAGCCATGGGATGGTCAGTGCTGAGCTCCACACTCCACCTGCTGCCTCTTGCAGCCGGACCTGGAATAAGCCCACTGTGCTCTGCTTTGTGGATAAGCACTGTGCTTGGGGTGAGTCCTGAAGACCTGGGGATCAAGGTCAAATCCATGTCTTTTCATTGTTTGACTCGTCTTCTCCCGCTGCTGCTGCTGCTGTCCCACTGGCCAGGTTCCTTGGAACAAGTGGTGTAAACAGGTTCTTCTGGGAACCACCTCCCCAGCAGCGCCATGCACTGTCTAGCCCTTCTCTCAATCTTAACCTATGTAGGCCCTACCTAACCGAGTTAATAGAAAGTGCTGGCTCACGGCCGAAGGGTGTACCACATGTTTACCTTTAAACATATATATAGGTTCGTAGGATTGTCTGCTGTAGACAGGGAGACATTGTCAAATATATAGCGCATGGTAGCTGACAGAGTACAGTGTACACTCACATTGGGAAATCATCAATAAAGTTAAATAAGAAACTTTGCAGAGAAAAAAGTATTGGGGGAAATTATAATGATATTCTACTAATTCTAGCTTTTTCTAATCATCTTTGTCACTCTATACCTCTCTTTTACTCTGTTGCTTTGCTATTGTTTGTCATTTGCTTTTTAACTTTCCACCACATTGCCATTTTTATTCTGTTTTCCTGTTCCTTGTTCTGTCTGAACTATTGTTCTTTCTGATGTATAATTACAGCATAAGCCAAATGTCCAGATAACATTAAGCTGGAAAGCCCCTGTTAATATGCATGTATACCATCAAAAGGAGATGAGCACATTAGCATGATAAGTGAAAATGTATCTTGCAGGGATAGTGAACATGGAGGTTAGGCAGTGTGGAGATTCAATGACGTTTCCCCAAGTTCAAGGACTGCATTTGGGAGCTATAATTCCCTTGGGTTAGAGGCTGGTGGTTAGTGGCAGAGAATTGAGAGCTGATAAAGGAATTACTAACACTGCCATTTGTTTTACAACTTTCAATTAAAGGATTTAATATGGTGGTTAAACTATAAATTACATTTGGTAAAGCTATAAGACTGGCATTTTCCTTAATTTAATATTTCTGCTTAATTCCAGGAGCCATTAATGCTGAAGACCTTGGGTGATCTCAAACTCAAACTAAACCCTGGTATTTATGATTCCGGTTAGATAAGAAATACTATGCATTAGACTGCTGAGGAGAATGAAGTAATATTATAGTTTTTTTCCTTAGTATTTAGTGCTAGAATTTAATTCGATCCCACTGCATTTGAAGCATTTAACAAATCTCTAAATGAACCAAATGTTTGGATAAACCATAGCAATTTCTTTTTCATTAGCATGGCAATTACAAATGAAGTAGATTTCACTTTGTTAGGTTTTCAAGCCAATAAAAATGAACATTTAAAGAAAATGAGCCTTACAACATGAAAGTGAATACATTAGGAAAGCTTAAAAATCAGTTTTGTAAAATTTATAAATAGAATTCTATAATAATTTCCAACCAGGTGAGAACTTATCTTGCTCAACCATGAGGTTTAACATAATTTCTCTTTACATTTTTCATTAGCACTCTGCTGAAAGGCTAGTTCGGAGTTATTCTGTGTGTATATTCTCAAAGTCTGTGTGTACTCAGATGTACACACAGCTTTTATGTAAAATTATGTAGTAGTATTTGCTTATGATCTACAGATTTACCCTCCTATGTGCTTTATTCTCTGGATTACATAAGGTAAATGATATGTAGGTAGTGGCTATATTGTATTATTTAAGGAATAATGACAAGAAAAGAATCTGCATGTTCAGTATAGGTACAATTTCACTGTTAAACATTTCCAATCTGTTGTTGGTTGAAACCTATAGACAAGGCTATATTATAGGTAATATGTGCCATATATTATTATATGCTATGCAATTTGTTTTTTTCTCCAAGTTCATTTAACTTGATTTTTCATTTGAATTGTTCAGTGAGGCCAATCACTTGCAAAAGGAAGGCTGTCAGATACAGTGCCCTGTGCTTTCTTGCCTGAGGTCCTGGTGATTGGAATCTGGCTGATAGGGGTGGGAACCCCATACAAAGGCCGCAAAGATGAAGAGACTGAGAAGACATCAGTGATAGGAGTGAAATAGAAAAGAAAACCAAGATAGAATCTGGGAGTACTTTAGTTAAAAGATACAGAATCTGTTTCTACTGGTGGTTATGAAGCTACAAAAATTGATTAATGTCTGGATTCAGCAGGAAGAGTAACCAGCGATGACATTTTCTACCTGAAATCCCTCTTCAGATGCCACTGTTCTTAGGGTCTAGTTCCTTACAGCTGCTTTCCAGGCTTGGAAGTTGGGTGACTTCTTGTGCCTTGTTTTTTTCTGCTCCAGCTGCATTGACTTTATTTTGGTTTATGATGCTAGGAATCAGCCCAGGGTCTCACAGATGTTAGGTAAGCACACTATCTCTAAGCTACACCCAGCCCTGACTTTCTTTTAATTTGGTTCAAGTATCTATCTGCTTCCTGCTCGCAGTAAGTCTGCACAGTGTGTGCCTCTGCCTAGGATTTCTGCCTAGCTGTACCGTCCCGTCACCTAGTTCTCCTCTGCTTATTTCCAGCTCTGCAGAAACGCAGACTTCCCTTTCACAACGGTGAGGTGAGCGCTCCTGGTTACATTCTCTCACAACACCACCTGTCACTAAATGGGAACGAAGGTTGCCCTATCTGGAAATACGGTCTTTGCAGATTCGCCCAAGTTGCAGTGAAGTCAGTTGGGCGGGCCATAATACAATATGACTGGAGTATTTAGAAGAGGAAAATGTCACATAAGACAGAGACACTTGGGGAGAACACTATGAGATGACAGCGATTGGAATGTGGCATTGGTGAAGCCAAAATGGAGTGTGATGGGGCAGAAGACAGGAGAGGAAAAAAAGAAAGATTTGCACTCAAAGCAGAGGAAACATGGCTCTGCAGGCCCCGTGATTGGAGACTTCCAGCCTCTAGAGCTGTAGCGGGATGAATTGCTGCTGGTCAAAGCCACCCAGTTTACAGGGCTTTATTAGAGCAGCCCTGGAAAACAGAGCTGATGCCAAAGGTAACAATGAACTAGCAGCAAGTGGTACCAGTTTTAAGGGTGGAGGATAGTGGTACCCAGGGCCAAATTTGCTTTGAAACTGAGGACTTGATTGATCTGTAGGTGAAGCATGAAGTAATTAAGCTGTGAAAGGGGAAATTTTCAGGGGTTTGGGATCAGCAAAGCCCCACGAAGGACACCCATGAGAAAATCTAATGGTGAACATTTCCTGGTAATTATATATATCATTTAAGCACTGCATTTGTGGGATTGTATTTATTACTGAAAAATATCTCATGAGATAGATTTTATTATTATTTTATAGGTGAACAAACTAGGGAACAATGCACTTAAACAACTAGTAGAGTCGTGATTTGAACCCAGGCAGATTTGAAGGACAGATATCATGGACAGACATCCCAGAAGATGGTGCTCTATGTGTATAGCTCCTTAGTTCCCAAAGATATTTAAGAGAGATCCATATGAATCAAACCACTTCACAGGTTGCTTCTGTGCTCCAAGATCCAGCTTATTTCAAAGCTGTTACTGATATACAGGTATATCTTTCTATTTTTAAATTTGTTTTTGACAACACATCAATCAGTCTACATATTTTATAACCCTGTAGGTGATGTGGTATGCTATTGTCATCATATTCAGAACTTTAGATTTCTATCTGCCTCATTAAAAGCCAGACATACTGGGGCCAATCTAGGCCTGACTCCTTCTTCTCTCACAAAGACTTTTTCTTCAGCTTTCAAAGCAGGTCAGCCAGTAGCCCGGGTTCAGAGAAGGCGAATGAAGAGGAGACAAAAGCCAAAGGAACCTAGCTGGGGAAAGAGATCATTAGTTCTTCTTTCAGAAAGAATAGTGTCTTTCAAAATCTATTCTTGGAATCCCAGAAGAAAGAGATTCCGTTGTTCTCTGGAGGTGGAGAGTGTGGGATAGTAGACAGTCAAGCAGAACATCCCAGCTTCAAGTCCTGCCTCCCACAAATCCCGCTGGGGGATCCTCAGTTTTCACGGTGACCACTGATTAAGCAATTTTCTCCATTAGCAGATGGAAATGGGAACCCTTGCTTGTTGCTAGAACTCAGGAGAACATAGGGAGGTCAGTGTGTCTTCATGTAGGGCCGCTGCACTAGAAACGAGAGTGCACCTCCTGTTCTGTGTTAAAGGAAGTTTCATTACTGTGGCCAGGGATGTTTATTTTGTGCTTTCCAACTCTATGCTCAGTCTCCATCATCCTCACGCCCTTTGGAGTCCTTTTCAGTGGTTTGCTTGCTGGGCAGCCGTGCAGACGTTCAACCTGCACTTGGTTCCCAGGACCTCAGCACTCAGCCGTCCTTGGTTGGCTGCGAACGTCACACACCTTGTGCCCACTGGCAGACCTGTGTTGGAGGGCCTTTATATGCTTTTTATTCGGTAATTATTCACTAGACCGTAGGTTAATTTTGGAAATGTGGTCCACATCAGTAATTTTCACAGCTCATTTTTCCTCCTCTAGCTAAATTTCTCAGATGTTCTTTTTCCTTTAATCTGATTTTGGCAGTATCTTTTGTCTTGGTAAGGTCATCTCAGTACTAGAGTTACTGTCCCCAGATGTCAATAGTTCTTTTCACATGTTATGAAGTTTTTCTTTGAAAAAAGTGTGTTATTCAAAATATAGGTCCAAGGAATGTGACCATCGATCCCAAGGAGTGAGCTCTGGAAGCTCTGTGCAGACTTTCGTAGGAATAACTACAGTGAGCTGATAAGGAAAACAGTAAAGTGAAAGCGAACGCAGTCCGTGCAGAGCTTTATGTGTTGGGCTCTGGGTTAAGTTCATTCTACGTTACCATGTAGCACCTCAAAGGATACTGTCATTCTTACTCTGCAGAGGACGAAGATGAGTGTTCATAAGTTAAGGAAACTGCAGAAAAACAATTCATATAATTTGGGTTCAAGCCCCCAGATACTTGTACTTCACACTCTGCTGCCTCCTAAGGGTGTCATAGATTGTTAGGGTCTCATCACCTGTTTTGACACCTGGGTGCATACGGGATCATGGTATCACAGTGGGGCACAGTTCCACCTCCTATCTGTAAAATCTGCTGCCTTGCCCTTTGCAGTCACTGTTCTGTTTGCCTGCTTATATAAAAGTCTTAATCACCTCTGGTGGTATGATTCTGCCTCCTGGAGTACTTTGTCTCTGCCACCCATCGGGAATGCATGCCGTTACAGCATCTGCCCACCGTCTTGCTCCTGGTAAACTCTAAGGTGGAGAATTCACCAGAGGCTGTTTAATGACATCTGCCTCTTTGGCGGTGACAAAAGTCTACCATCTGTCCATGACCATGGAGTATCCTTCAGTGACCTCTTACCTTCAGTTTCCTGGACTGATGCTGGTACTTTACCCCTCTCATTTTCTCTCATGATTTCCGTCCTTTCTTTCCAAAGATGGTTAAGATATTGCGCTTCTTGTAGCAATGACTGAAGCTATGTTTTCAGCAAGGCAAAGGATGTATTCCACTATAATATGGCTTTGGATTTTTAAAGAACAGTTTTATTATTTGTGCTTATTGTAATATCAAGTTTCTTTGAATTTACTTATCATAATAAGGCTCAGACATCTAAATTTCAGTCCACAAAAGTGCAGGTAAGAAGTCTCTCTCTGGACCTTCCTCCGCCTCCTGGAAACTCAGCATTTTTGGATGAATAGATAAATTAGAAAGACATAATTGCATCTTCAACCAAGGGGTTGACTTTTTATGATGATTGACGTTCACTGTGAAGAATAGAGCTTAGATGAATGTGCCTTATTGTCTGCTCTGCAAATGCATGCCTTTCCTCCTTTTAGAAAACCTACTGAGATGATTTCTGCTCAGTTTCTTCTGCTTCATTCCTTTAAAATATGTAATCTGTCCCTTTAGATGCCTAACAGTGCAATCCTGAAATGGCCAATACACAAAACCTTAGATTTTCTGGTATGTACTAATGGAAAAGTTTCTTGAACAATAAAAATCAGCAAAATTAGCACGTGAGAGAATGCAGCCCTTGGAGACTCTGCTTCGGATTCTCCCGACTTTTCCATCAGGTGAATTTCCTTTATTCATAGGTGAGGACATCGGTCGTTTCCACCTTCTCCCCGGCTTAACATCTGTGGTTCTCCTTTTCATTTCTGCTCTATGAATTTCCCCTCCATATTAACATTTATGTGTCCAGGTGGATACTGAATTCCTTCCTGGCTATCTGAGCAAGCAAGCACCCTGTGAATTTTCACTGGGCAAAAGCCATCTCTCCTGGCTGGCTTCTAGTAACACACAATGGTTTCTCCCTTTCTGGTTTCAATGGTTTCATCAAGGTTTTAGAAATGGCAACTCTTGAGTATCATTTACACAGCGCCATCAAGGTTTCGGGGGAGAATGAGCTGAAAGAAATAGAAGAGCCTAGTCTGATATTTCTATTCATCTTCAGCCAACTGTAACACACTGCCGTTTCAAGGGTGGCTCCATAATTGATATGGGCACCAACGAGGCTTGTGGTGCTGCGCACTGCCCAAGCAAATCACCTTAACGCTTTTATACTCTTAATGAGACACAAGTGCGGCTAATAGCAGCATTTTCACGTTGTGTTAGTGAATCACAATTTTGGATTGTGACATGAATCTTACCTCGTTAGTAGCTTTTGAAATGCCCTTCGACCTGTTTTCCAAGGGATTCGATGCCCCTGAAAAAGGGATCAGAAGCCAGAGATCCCAAATTACTCAATTTCTCAGGAGGTTCCAGACACTCCTACCCCAGGAAACTTAATTGAACATGAAACTTCTCAAGTATTTTCCCCAATAAGAGAAGGAGCTTAGACTATATCACTATGACCGTGCAACCACAGGCTAGGGAACCACGAACACCACCATGTTGGACTTTCCTCGCCCTGGGGCATTCATCGCTCTTGACATTTTCCTCCTGGGATAGCACATCTTAAAGTCAGAATCAGAGTCAGCGTAGTGTCACCAAGGGTGAAGTCATCTGGAAGCTGCAGCTTCTAATGCCTCCAGAGGGTGCTCCAGCTAGCAAAGGCAGCACACACTGCTACATAAATTTGCCTTTCTCTTTCTCCTTCCTCTCTGTACCCTCCTTTTGTCTTTTGGTTCATTTATTTTCCTTTCTATTGTGCATATTTCCCTTTTTGTGAACTTCAGACATTAAAGTTAAAGTGATTGTTGGCCTCAGTTTATCCTTATTTAGTAGACATTGTTTTATCTTTTCCTTCTTTGTTACCTACATTTAAATCCAGTGATGGGGTTCAAACTCAAGAACTTGAACATTTTCAGTGTCAGGGATCAAACCAAGGTCTTGAACACTGTAGGCAAGTGCAAAACCACTGAAAAAGTTATCCAGTCCCATTTCACTTATTTCACTGTTTTTTAAAGGCTTGTGTAGTTGAGCACTTAATTTCTGTAATTGCATTGCCATGAATG
The DNA here is from genome assembly GCA_004027295.1 of Dolichotis patagonum. Classification (NCBI taxonomy): domain Eukaryota; kingdom Metazoa; phylum Chordata; class Mammalia; order Rodentia; family Caviidae; genus Dolichotis; species Dolichotis patagonum. The sequence goes on from PVJX010001347.1 coordinate 114,312, forward strand.
AAAAGCACAGGTCTATCAGGAAAATGTGTCTTTTTAATTTATGTAAATGGCATTGTACTATAGGAGCCATTTTGCCTCATTGATTTACTCAATACATTTTAAAAAATTAGTAAAATTGTTGTTTGTAAATCTCTAACTTCTTCTGACTTTATGTTCCACTTTAATGTGAAAATGCTGCTATCAAATGGAACATAAAGTCCTATCAAATGTATTCATTACATTTCAATTATTCATTATGCTAGTGATGGTATCTATATTGCTTTTTAATGTCATTATTGTAACAAATATTTTAATGAACATTCTTAGGCATGACTTTTTTATGTTCCTGTGTGAGAGTTTCTCTAAGGTGGAGTAGACTGCTTTGGGTTCTCCAGTATTAACATCTTTAATTTCCCCAAGTTTTGGCATTTTGCATTCAAAATTATCTTCAGCACAAGTATAGAAGATTCTTTGTCACTCACATTCTTGCTATTGCTTCTCATCAGTGCAAAGTACAGAAATCTCATCATGTTGGTCCTGTCCATGTAAGCGTGGAAGTCCCTGAAGTTCCTTCAGTGCTATTATGGGGTGCAACTCCCTTGATCTCTGAAATAAAAATCACAAGTTACGCGTCTCACAGGCGCAGCACTCGGGATGACATAGGATGACATACGCAGACATCCGTGCTCACAGAGGAGCAATGGAAGGCAACAAGAGCCAGCAGAAGGCAGCGATTATGAAACATAAATGAGCAAATGTTGGAAGTTTCTTCATTAGGGCTCTCAGTCTTGCCTCTTCTATTCTCCAGGCTCCTGGATACATTTTCCGGCTACTTGGTTCAACTCTCTGAGATATATTTCATTCTTACAAAAAGTCACCTATTAGTTGTGACCAAAATATATGGTGAAAGATTAAACTTAAAAACTTCGTTACAGGAAGACACATTACATCCCGCAATACTCCCACTTCCGTTGAACACACTTACCCCATTGTTCTTGCTTCTTTCTTCTGAAGCAGTTCTGGAAGTCCTCTTTCATGAGCATCTTTATGAGATGTGATAAAAAATACAGTGAATGCTGCTATCAAGTGCCACCCAGCAGAAGGGAAGATTCATAAAAATACTGTGGTGTGTCCTCGTCCACTTTATTCACTGGATATGGAGCTGTGGAGCTCCTAGCTCTTCCCCAAAGTCAAAATGACCATGAAAGGTAAATGCTTAGAATTACTTTAGACATTAAGGCAGCTACAACAGTGCAGCCAAGGATACTTACGGAGTAGTACTTCTACTTAAGGAGTAGGACTTCTGGAACTGCTCTGGAACTGCATGATGGTGTAAGTGTGTTTGAAGTGGGGAGGGGGACTAATGACAATGTACTTTTTTACCATAATAAACTGTTAAAATATTAAATATTCACTGCATTTGCTATTACACTGCAAGCATTTGAAACTCCTCTAGTTTTGAATCTCAAGTGTCCCCAAAGGGCCCTGGTGCTGTTGAGAGACAGTGGAACCTTCAGAAGCTGAGGCCTAGTGGGAGGTTTTGTGCTTATCAGGAGTGTATCCCAGAAGGGGAAGTGAGAGCTGGTCTTTCCCCTCTTTTCTTTTGTTCCCTGGTCATGACATGAGTGGGTTTGCTCCATCAAGTGCTCCTGGCCTGGTGTGATGACTTGTTAGCATTAGGCCAATGGAACATGGATTAGAACCTTCAAAACTGCAGGCTGAAGTAACCTTTAACTCATTATAAGTTGATGTCAACAAGTATTTGTTATAGTGACAGGAAACTAACACAGCAGCAGGTTTTCTTAGTTTGCCTCCTGTTGTAGATTTTTGGAACCCTAAGTATCCTTCCCAGTTTGCATTGTTTCTGTCCCCTTTAGTCTAGCCCAGTAAAGTTTCTGCATACCTGATTCTCCTAACATTGCGGTGGCTCAGGGTCACCTGTGCAGTTCACTCCATGAGACAAAGGCACAGATGCAAGTGCCTCTCCTACTTCGGGTTTCCAATGATGGACAACACTCTTGAGCCTCTTGTAAGAGCCATGGCTTGATGTGAAGGGTCAGACAGCTACCCTCTTAAAAGGGATTGGTTAAAAAATCTGACTGATTGATACCCAGAGTTACCACTAAACTTGCAGCTTTCCCACACAATACCCAACACCCACAATTTAAAGGGCAGAGGTTTATCTTGGCTTACAGTCTTCATAGTATTCAGTCCATGGTTGGTTGGCTCCATGTTAGAAATAGAACTGTGGGAAGGCATGGCAGAGGAAAACTGCTCAACTCATGGTGACCAGGAAGCAGAAAGAGACACACCAGAGGAGCCAGGAGCTGTAACATGCCCTTCCGGGTCATGTCCCAGGGTCTTACATCCAGCCGGCTAGGCTTCGATAACGCATTCAGCTACTGAACTCATTGATGCATTAGTCCACTGATCCAATTACATTTCAGACATCAGACTTCAGGGAGCATTTGAGATACATACAGTAACAACAATGTTTGATCTTCCTGAGATTTTAATAGAGGATTTTATGAAATCCTCTGTGTTTCATATTTAAACCATACTTTTTTTTGAATGTCTGAGATTTGATCTTTGATCAAAACTATTTCTTCAGTATTTCCTGCTATCTGAAGAGGATGGACATGTTCAAAATTTGGAAATTCTGATCCTTTTGTTTAACAGTTCTTATCCAAGTACTTTCATTTTGTATTTCACTATGAATAGCATTTTCACTAAAACGGCTGGAAATTTCTTCAGTTAGATCATCATGGAGGTCATTAGGTATATTTTCTACCTTCCACATTACTTTCAGTGACTCATTTTGCCACTCATAAAAAACAACTCATTTTCTCCAGATTCCAATAAGATTTTTCTCATTTTCTTTTCAATTCTCATTGATAACCTCCTTAAAGTATGAACTCTGCAAACAGCTGGATCAAGATAATGTAGACTTAGTAATGTTCTCTTTAAAGTCCTTCATCCACCTAGTTTCTGCCCATTTTCTCTTCTAAATTTTAGGTTTTAGGATACCCCATTTAGTTATAGGATGCCCCATTTTTGTACTAAACTATCTGTTTTTTACTGTTGTGTAAAAATTGCCCTAACAGTTAGTCAAAACAAACAATTAACTGCATTCTTAGGGCAGGAATCTGAAATCAGCTTATCTAGTTAATTCTGCCTTGGAGTTTCTAACAAATTTGTAAGTATAGCTTTAAAAAATGACTCCATTTTTTGAACATTATTCATAAACTTTTGCTTTTCTATTGAATATTTATTCTCAGCATACATGTACTATGATAAAAAATACAACGAAATTTTAAAATATTACACTAAAAGACACATTGCCATTATTTCTCCTCAAAATATTTTTCTTCACTTTGAATACTTACTCTTTCATTTTTCATACTTCCTGAAATAATTCTGGATGTTCTCTTTCATGACTTAGGCTGTGCTATCCTGGCTGCCCTTGATGTCTAGAATTGATTCCAGACCTTTACCTTTCATGATCACTTTGGCTTTGGAAAAGAACTAAAAGTCACATGGTACCAGATCCACTGAGTAAGGTGGATGAGAACACAGTGTCATGTTTTTATGAAGTCGACTTTCTGTTGGGTAGCACTTGGCAGCAGCATTTACTGTATTTTTGATCACATGAAGACACCCACAAAAGAGAGGTTGCCGGACTGCTTCAGAAAGTTGCAAAAAATGAGATAAATATGCTTGAAGTTGAGGCGGAGTATTTTGAAGGGTAGTAATGGTGGAATATCTTTTACTATGATAATTTTTTAAATTTAAACATTCACTGTATATTTTGATCACTACTTATAATTTCTAGCTTCTTCATTTTGTTCTATTTGTCTTTCATATTTGTGACCTTTCAGTATTTCACTGTTTACTTGTGGCCTTTTGTTATGTCTTCTTATGTTGAAAGACATGAAGGAAAAATAAATAGTTAGGCAGCAGGTCTATAGTCCTGCCTCTTCCGAAGGAATTTCCGTGGGAAAAAGCAGACAGGGCACTCAGCTGCACCTCCTCGCAAGCATGGTGATAACAGACTTCCTGGTAAACAAAAGTATTTTTTAGTGGGAGAACTTATCAGTATGTCTGCTTTTCTAGGATTATTTATGGTAAGTGAACCTGGAATTTATGGATTTATGGGGTGTAACAGCTGGAAAATGTCATACAAGCTATGTAAATCTTGGACTTTATGAGTTAAATATTTCCTGGCAACTTGACAAATGAGTAATAAAATTTAGAAGCTTGCTCTGATTCAATTATTTGTTTTGCCTCCAAGGATATTTTATAGGTAGGGTTGTTTTCTATAAGAGACACATGGTATAAGTCTCCCTTTTTTGTTTTTGTTGTCATAGTAGCAATTTTTGATTAATACCTAGATTGACACATTCATGAAATTCTATCATTTCTTTGTTAGCTGGAATACTACCATAAAGGAAAATTTTTATTTACCTGCTACTTGATGATCCATGTATATTTCTTAAGGGAAATGGAGGATAAATGCTTTAGTTGTCCCTTTGTAAGTTGTCAGTTCATGAATTGAGTTGTTATCATCCTTCAGTGTTGACCTACTGTTACTACTATGGAAATATGTCACATTACATGCATTTATAATTCTTCTTCAGTAATCCTATAATATTTTAATCCACTGTACTAATTACTCTTACTGATGTTGAAAGTGTGCTCTATCTGGTAAATGGTAGCTTCCTCAGTTGGCTCTTGAGACGTTTAGGTGTGCTTCTAACAGTCTTTGACGATGTCCTTGTGGGTGAGTATGAAGAGATATTCTGGGATCATCCTGTACATTTTTCTTGCAGACTAGAAATCAGCTATTTCTTGAGGATTCTTGGTTTTCTTCAGAAGGAAATGGTGTTTAGAATCCATAAATTGAGTACCATAGTTTTATATCTACTGGGTTTCTTCACAATTTTACCAACAAAATGGTAGTCAAATTTTTTAGGATGCTTTTGATAAATGATGTCTTGAAATAATTTTGTTTCATTTAATATGAACAAGCTTGAGTATCATTTCATACATTAAAGAACTATTTTGTTTTTCTGTAAAGAATCTGTTCACTTCATTATTGTACTTAAAAATGTCATTTCCTCTCTAGTTTTAGAAACTCTAGGTACCAATAATTCTCAAAACATAATCTGAGGAGCATTGAGGTGTCTCAGGACTGTTTCAGGAACAATGTAGGGTCAAAAATATTTTTATGATGAACCTGAGGTCATGTTTATCTTTTCACTGTCATTTATTTCTTGAGTGTTCAGTGGGATTTAATACAGGCTACATGACAAGTGATTTTGCAACAGTCTGAGTGCAGAAACAGCTTTTATTTTTGTTAAGCAATGTATTTTAGAAAAATTATAAATATATAGAGCAGCAGCAATATGCTGATGAACTTTTTGGTTTCAAATTTTTATGTAATTGTCTTAGTTACTGTCCAATGTCTGGGACAAAATACACCACAACTCAAAGGAAGAGAAGTTTATTTGGCTCATGGTAACAGTCCATGGTTGACTGGCTCCAAAGCAGGAACAGGATGGTGGGAAACATAACAGACAACATGGTGTTCAATGCAGGGAGGCCAGGAAGCGCAGAGTGAAAGCAGGAGCTGGAGACAAGAACACACCGTTGGGTCTACTGCTAGAGACTGACTTCCGTTAGCGTGCTCAGCTGTGGACCCATCAGTGGATCAGTTGAGGGCCCTCATGATCCAATCACTTTCCAAATACATGAGTCTCAGGAGGGCAGGAATGGTTCAGATCTAAAACAGAGCAGTAATTAAGCAGTCTTTCCTGAATCCTATAGGACATCAAACTGCCTGTAACGTTAGATACAAAAGAATAATGAAGAAATACTTTTAACTGCTGAGGAAAAGCATCAAGTTAGTGTTGTACATGCGGTTAAAAAATCAGGGTGAACACAAAATGTTAATTTTGTGATACTTCAGACCTTAGGAATTTTAATGTGCAAATATGTGGCCTACTCCTCTTGTCAATATATCACGACTTCCTTGGTGGGTATCCCCACTTCAAAGAGATGACTGGAATAATTTATGACTCTATTAATGAGATATGAAAAAGTTCAATAACTCAGTGCCTAGCCCACCATTATCAAGTAATAGAATGGCCTATAAATCATACTCTTAATGATCCTGGACATAATCAAACCTTTTCTAATAATAGCATGGAAGTCTGTACAGGCACTAGTGAGGCCCCTATTAAATAAAAGTGAGGGTCCCATTCTGAGGGCCAACAACCATGGATCTAAAGATGGCTATTTTCAAATATGGGATGAGTATCTATGGTTAACCCCTATTATAAGATATCTCACTACAAAAGCCCCCTTATTTTGGAATCGAAAGAACCACTCCTATTCTCATTGGCCTAACACCACTAAATACTTGGGATAGACACCCCTTGAACGTTGTATACACACAGTAACTTTACAGGCTAATGACTGGTTTGCCACAGACTGGTTCAGTCACCCTGGAACTAGGGAGGAAGCCCCCAGTGGAACTCATTGCTCTTGTGGAACCGATTTGTGGCCCTGGCTACTCCCTGGATGGATAGGAAGATGCACAGTAGGATTCACATGAGTGTCAAAAGTACTGACAAACCTGCAAATTTACCCCATCCACAACATCAGTGGTCCAGAGGTGTATTACACTGGTATGATCAGTTTGTCTCTATATCCCTCTCCTAGGAGTAGAAAAAGTCATGCAATATATCGAGGCCTTAACTGACTCTACTCAGCAGGCCCTAAATGACACCACTGCTGGTCTCTTTCTTCGAAATGAAGAAATAAAATTAATGAGACAGGTTGTCCTCCAAAATTGGACAGCATTAGATGTTCTAACAGCAGCATGGGGAGGGGGCACTTGTGCAACTGTAAAAACTAAATGCTGTGTGTACATTCTTGACCCTTCTGCTAATATCACAGTACCTGTTCAAGATATTAGACTACAAATCAATGACATGTCAGACTCTAAAATTCTCTGGACCTTATCCTCTTCCTTATGGGAAGCCATTACTAGCTCCTCTTGATGGAGATTTTTGTTAACTATTCTCATAATTATCCTGTTGATTCTATTGTTTGGCCCATACATACTTGTTTCTTTCTTTGATGTTATCTCCTCTAGACTTAAAGCTGTATGCCCACCCAAAATGAAAATGTTTGGTGTCTACTGAGAGCCTTTAGATAGACCCTCTGTAGAGTATCTCTGGCTGCTGATCAGTAACTAGAAACCCCTTCAGCTTGAATAAGCCAGATTAGTCATCACTCATTTCTTCCTCATAGCAGTACTTCTTCAGAGGGGGAATGTTATAGGCAGCTGAGATGGATAGAAATATTATAGGCAGTCAAACAGGGCTGGGCCCTCCAGGGAGCCAGTGCAGAAGACCAGATTGTGACCTTGGGGGAGACAGACCCTTCTCATTGTAGGCCAAATCACAAGACTAAAGACAAAACAAATGCAATCCCACCCTAAGTATAAACATCAGGGATTGATACTCTAAATAGGTATGTGGATCACCTTAATGAAGCCAGGAGCCACCATCCCATCCCCACTACAGAAAGAGTCACTGCTCTTTAAGCATGCCCACTTGCTACATGACTCACTTCCCCATTTGTCCCTGATTTGGTCAATTTTACCTGAACAATTGATCTTATTGGTTTTTTCTTTTTTCTTTGTATCTTATTGGTTTACCATTAGTTCTGCCTTACCTCATACCCACTTGCCTTGCAAATTTCTATTTTCCCTTCACTTAGACCTGCCTCATCTCTTGGTTTTGCTCTATAAAAGTCCCTAGAAAGACAGAGACTTTGGCAACCCACTTGGGACCCCTTCTGTCTCTCTCTTAGACAGAACCAATATATTCTGCTCTTAAAAAAAAAAAAGAGCTCCTAGAGTGGGAAGGATATGAGGGAGGGGAGGGTCAACCCTACAGCCCACATCCTTTCCAAATCAAAGTGATCAGAGCTATGGCTCAGGTGCAGTTGGGTAGACATGGTCTGGACATGTCCCTTTCCATGGACAGTAGTTTCTCCTTAGAGTTTTAGACTGGTTTTAGTAGTCACATGCTGTAGGCCTACATTTATGTTAATTTTTTTCTTCCTAATATCCTGAGAAAATGACTTACTGTTTATTCCTTACTTAAGCAGATTTCTTTTGTAAGGGAGCAGAGAGCATTACATATGCAATTTTATTGCTGACCTTTGTGTGCCTAAGATTGTGGACATGTGGGAAGCCCAGGATAGCCATGACTAGTGCTCTGATAGGTCTCGAGAACCAGTGTCCTCTCTCCATCACAGTGGGCATGTGAGAATGCACGTGGTCCTGACTGCTTCTGTGACCTTTGTGACCTAAACAGCTCATGCTCTGAGTTCACATGATGAAATTCAGAACTACTTTCCTTAGTGTAAAACAAAAACAGAAAAACTATGCTGGGAGGCCACTGCTGTGACAATATTGGATTGCTGTTGAAAACCTGCCATTTCCAACCCCTGGTCCCTGGAACTTTAGCTTCATTCTTATGGAAAATAACAAGGACACATTAAAGAGTTTGAGTCCCAAGCTGAGAATGCACTCTGTAGCACCATTGTGGGAAATGCAAACAAAGGCAGTCCTCAATTACTGGAGTCATCAAACATTATTGTAAGCTTGGGGACAACAACCTTGGGAGCCCAACTGGACAGGCTTCAGGATGCATTCCACAGCTGCGCCCTGGCTTCTCGTCATGCCTGCTTCTCATCATGCCCTTCCCCATGGCTCATGAGACAGCAGACTAATCTGCACACCACTCTGCCATCTTCATTACTGAGGAGACAAACCAGTTCTCTGAGGACTTCCTCCCTCCAGCCACCAGGTTCTCCCTGCAGGCTCAGTTGCATTTAGATCACTCATTTGGTTATTGTTTATAAAGTGGCAGAGATTAGGTTTCAGAGTCAAGTTGGGCTTGGTGCTGGAGGTTATAACTACTTTTCAAAAACATAATTTATTTAATAATCCCATATAAATGGGAATTGCTCTGGGAGGATGCTGACTGGTCTTAGGATGGAACATTCTTCTTGTCCAGTCCCTGGTGAGAGTATTACTCTCCAGTCTTTCGGTCTTATGGTTTTATGCATTGGGAAGAATCACTTCAGAGATATTGTTACAGGATGACTAAGTTTCTATAGCTGCCTGTTTTTATTAAAGTGGAAGAGGGAGTTTTAAAATCTGGATGGCTGCTTGACTTAAAAGAGAAGGACCATAACCAATATATCCACAAAATCTTGTTCTTAGGTTTGTACCATTTAAAGTTGCCCGCTCTAAGAGAGAGGTCTATGAACCTGATCTTGACGAATTCACTTCTAGTGGGATTCTCTGTTTGGATTCCGGAAGACTTAAACCCATTGTTCTGGAATGCAGCCTCACATAGGGAAGGAGTTGCCCTTGCACTGAATTCCAAGTAAAGGGACTGGGCCACTCATGCAGCAAATGGGGCAGAAACAGAGGATCCTTCTTGTAGTCAAGGTTTAGAAGGGAAAAGATTTAATACAAGACACATAATATGTAGGATTATTTTGTAATATTCACCCAAAAAGTCAAATACAGAAGCGTGCAGGAGATCTGTCCACACACTAGAAATCCAAAGAATCCAGCTGAGGGCCTGGATCCCATGGCAATGTCCTGCATGAGTACAACTGGAGGCCTGTAGCCCACAGCAATGTCTCACACAAGTCTGCATCAAGATCCACCCTGGGAAGGCCCAGAGGTCAGTGGTGGAAGCTAGAAAGTCTGCACCAGCGGGATTAAAGATCTGTGCCAGCAGGCGAGGAATCTGCACTGGAGCTGGGAAGTTACACTCAAAGTAAGGACCAGGGTTCCCCTCAAGAGGACTGAAGCCACCCTCAGTGACAGTGAGGACCCGAGCTCCTCCAATGATAACTGCTGAGTTCATACCAGGGAAACCAGCGCGACAAGCTTCTTCAGGAGAATCAACAGCGCCATCTTCCCCTCCAGTTTTCCTTTTATGCTGTTGGCAACAATCCTCAGGTGGGCCTTCCACATTCAGAACCACGCTGACTCAGTTCAGCTGGGTGTCACAAGCTGACTCATTAGATAATCCATCACAATGCTCTTCTGCTGACAGGGAGTTTGTGTCCTCCTTCCCAGCTGTGTGGAAGTGCCACTCACTCGACTTGTCTGGCAGTTCTTCTTCATTTATTTTCACTTATGCCCTGATCCCACAATTATTCTGCAACCCCGAAGAATGGCTTGCAGCTTTTATCAGTAAAACCACACAAATGCCCTTCTAGGTTTGCATTCTATGAGGTTAAAAGCCCACAGATCAGTGCTCAGACAACGAAACTTGGTTGACCTATTCTAACACATACTTCTGCCAGCTTTGGGTTGATAATAGCCTTTATGAGTCTTAATTTCTACATCTGTAACCAAGTGTAATGTTAGTAAGTGTTATTGCATGGGGCTATAACAGTGTTGACACAACAGCTGCTGTGAGGTGCTGAGCAGGTGTGTTTTGGGCTGTCCGAGGAGCTGAACCTACTGATATGTTGGTTCCGGATGCCTCATATGGTCAGCACCACTCATCAGAGTAAACTCTGTGATTCTGTAAATTTGTCAGGGCAGGGCGTGATTTCTGAGCCTCCAGCATAGGATCCCATCTAGCTTTGTTGGATCCCTTATGAAGAAGTCCGAGGTCACTCAGTGACCCTTGTGTAGAGCCCAGAAATAACCTTGACCCAAGACCCACGTCAGTGCCTCATCGTGGAATGACACCAGGCAAACCTTGGCATGACTGTGGCCCTGGCCAACCTCATGAGAGACCCCAAGTCAGAACCACCCAGCGAAGGGGTCCCCAATCTTCTTATCTACAGAAACCATATAAACTGGCAACAGTTGTTTGCTGTTCGGAGCAGCAGCCTGTTGTCGTAATCTGTGATTGGTAATTAATACAGTCTATAAAGATATTCAACAAATCATGGAATTTATTGTTATTGCTGCCTAGTCAATTATGTTAGGTATCATTTCTTTCTGTCTTGTTTTGGGGGGAGAAAAGTGTCAAGATAATCAGGGAGGCTTGTTAAGCCATGTTAGTGTGAGCCATTTTTCTAAGTGGCTAATTTCTCTTTCAGTGTGCAGAAGTGATTCTCATCAGTTACCCTTATCTTGTGGCACCTTAATATAGTTATTCAAATACTGGGTACACCATTTATTTAAGCCAGACAAATGAGGATGGAAGTTTTAAGATAAAGAATATGAGAGTGAATCCCACAGAAAGCAGAACATTTAATGCAAAAGTTAGGTGAGCCCTTTGCCCTTTGTGTGTTTTGAGGTCCAGGTCCCCAAAAAGGATATCATGCTTGGAAATGATGCATAAAAATCTGAAACAAATTTTGACAATGAAACATGTATTGATTTATATTCCAATAAGTAATTGCACTTTTTTTATCACTTCAGAAATTGGCTTATGAGCAAAAAGGCAAAGAATTTATTTGAAAATGAGTCAAAGGAAATATGTATGCTGCTTGGGAATTATAGGTACGCTGGGAGGCTGGGATGTGGGGGAAACCAAGCTTCGGGATGTCTTTCAGCTACAACTTTTATGCCTTCCCAGGCTGACAGTCCAGGTCGTTCCTAAAATGATGCTAGAGGAGGCCCATAGACACAATCATGGCAGGAATATTACCTGGAAATTGTAATCTCATTTCTTACCAACCTTAAGGTTGAGGAAACTAATCCCATGAGATTTCTTACATAAAATTAGAATGGCACTTACCTCTCAGTTCTGAGGTTTAAATAATGTGAAATACATGGCTTATGATATTCAGAGAGGGACTTCCACTCAAATTCAGTAAAAGTTGACTCTAAATCTGAATGAATAGAGAAAATTGAAATTGCGTAGGGGAACAGCCATGTATACATGCTGCCTGTAGAGGGAAAGATCTTTCGGTGAGTTCTTGATCATTGAGTGTGAAGTTCATGTGAAGAGGGTTACCCAGACTCCCTCTTTCCCTGGTTCCATGGACTTGGGGTTCTACTTTCCTCAGTGCTCCAACTGCAATACACTACAATACCTGAGAAAAACTCATAATTATTTGCTCCAAATAATCCAAAAACTCATAATTATTTGCTCCAAAACCTAAAACGTTTTGAATACTGAATGATGACAAAAGTAGAAATTGTCATGCCTAGCCTCAGGTTGCAGTCAAAACCCAGGTGCATTAAAAATGTATAAACTATCTTCTAACTATGTGTCTAAGGTGTATTCACAACATGAATGAACTTTGTGGTTAGCCTTGGGCCCCGTGCCCAGCTGTCTCTTCCATATGCAGAGATTCCCCAAACCAAGTCAGTCCAGCATCTGGCACATTTCTAGACCAAGCAGTCTGGATAAGGGAACCTCAACCTGCAATATCTTTCTGGACCTCTGAGTTGCCAGTTGGTTTTAAAACTTATTTTGGGAGGAGATTATTACTATTATTTTGTAAAAGTCTCAAGACATACAAGGTTCCTAATAATTATTTGGTAAGGGAATGAGCATGCTTATTCTTGATGTCACTAATTCTGCTATGAATTGTCCCCAGTCAGTGAGCGTGCACCTGTCATTCATTTCAGAAATTTAGAAAAGGAAAAAGATAAAAGCAATGAAATGGATGGCAGTTGAGGATACGAGAATATTTCTGCAGAAATACATCATTGTACTCAGTGCCATTAGACTGTCTAATTGTATGGGGTTCCGTCAATGAGATGAAGAAGCATTTTGTCAAAGAGAAAACCTCAGAGGCCTGTGTGTCCTGAGGTGTCACAGGGTCTTTAACAGATGATGTCGGGATTTCCCAGGGAGTGGACTTCCTCCAGTAACTAACCTGTGCTCTGCACTTCATGGGCGCACTTTCGTAGCAGTTGTATATGGGATTTGGGGGGTGCTGTGCTGGCCAGGGCTACGCAGGGAGAAGAGGACCTCCTGCCTCATGCAGAACAACAGCTCCGGAGAAGCAGGCCGGGTCAATGCACCTAACTCGGGACTTGGCAATGCAGTGTGGACAGCTAACTGCTTGAACAGTTAGGTAGAACCAGATAATCATTTAATTCATCTAAAAAAGCTGAGTCATGGCAGTGACAGAGCTTTTTGCTTGGCACAAGGAACTGAAAAGGACCAAGGTCAAAATGCTAATTAAAACATGTATCATATTCTCACCAAATAACAAAGTCAGCATTATTTACTGAGGAAATGGGGCTGGCAGTACAAATGTTAGCAAACAGAAGAAAACTGGAGAAGAAAAGTCTACTGATTTAGCCCTTGCACCAAATTCTTTTTATTTACTTTTAAGTAATTAAGGCATGAAAATTTCATATTTTTGGAGTGTGATGATGTTTCCATATACATGTTATTACATAGATGTATATATAAATATAGCATGATGTTGAAATCAGTGAATATTTCTATTCATATATTTATCATTCTTTAGGATAAAAACATTCAAAATCCTTTCTTTCAGCTTTTTTCTTTAGAGTAATAGCATGTTATCATTATCCATAGTTATCTTACTGTACAAAGAACATCAAGACTTACCTCTCTTCTCTAACTATAACTTACTTTGGTCAAGCTTTCCAACCCCCTCCTCTCCCTTACTATTCCTGCACTCCAAGGTAGTCTTTAAAGAACTCTCGTTCTTCAAAATGTTCTTCAAAACCATCAAGTCCAAAGAAGTTTGGAGATGATTTGATACTAAACTGCCCTTTCAGGGAAACTCATGGGTCTTCCTCTGAGGGCTCATTCTTGGGGTGACCAAAAGGCCAACAAACCCCTCACAAGGGCACGCCCTCCAAAGCCCTCTTCTCAAGGCTTTGATTTCTCCCCAGGTGCCGAATTCCATTTAAGTGCAGAAAGCAGCTGAGAAGACCCAGGGGGCCTTTGTCCCCCCACACACACCCTGGAAGGCTTGGCCATCACTTTTCCTCCCAGAGGCAGGCATGCTGCAGGCATGGTTTCCAGGGTGGTGGCACTGACTTTCGAGAACAGGGCCTAAGCAGGCCTCAGGGGAGACCAGGGCACTACCCTCACGGGGTTGCAGGAGTTCTAAGGGCCTGCTCAGTTGTTTTCAAGTCAAGGCTATACAAACTAAAGTTCTGGGCCCATGAACTCTGGTTTCATGTTCAAGGTGTGATCTCACCCCACTGCCCTACACACACACAAACCTCTCCATCTCACCATGGTCCTGGGCCCTCACCAGAGCCAGTGTTATGTTGCTTGACTATCAGTCTCCAAAGTGGTGACTAAATAAACCTCTTTTCCTTCTAAAGTTAGCCTGACTCAGGTATTTTGTTATAGCAATAAGAAATAAATGAAGGTAAGATCGTATAGTTTGCCTAATAGCACAGGCTTTGGAGTCAGCCAGTCACGAGCAGTCCCTTATGCTTCTCCTAGATATTAGACTTAAGTTAAAAGATGCTTAACTTCTGTGTATCTCAGTTTCCCTATAAGCAAAACTGGGGAAATGGCAATGTTAACTCTGTGAAGTACTGTGAGAATTTAATGAAATAATACAAGGAAGAATCTCTTCATCTTAACATATTAGCAGTCTAATTCTGTGATAGTATGCATAAATTTATCTTACAGTTTTTGACAGTTGCATATAATTTGCTTTTACAACATACACCAGTTTAGGCATTTTAAAATATAACTTAGCATAGAATATGATATTTTAAAGCATAGCATGAAACTTGGAAAGCATAAAGAATGATTGCTAAGTTTGACTACATTCATATTAATGTTTATAACAAGAACAAACCACATGAAAAATGTTAAGAGAAAATTGTTGTTCATAGAATATCTGACTTCTTTAAAATATAAAGAACTTCTCCAAGTAGATTAAACCTGTAGAAAAATAAGCAAAGACAATTCTTCTGAAACATAGGCATACACAAATTGCCAGTTTGCAAATGAGAACCATGAGACAGTATCATTTTTTCCATAAAACTGGAAAGTATTAAAAGAATATTAGTTAATATGCAGGATTACAGGAATCTATGGAAAAATGAGAATATTAATGCACTATTTATAGAGATAAGCAGATATAATTTTTGTTGGATTGCAAAATGTGCGTATGAATTACAAATTTAACAAATGCATGCCACTGATGTCCACAATCTTATCAGGACTGTCTTGACATATTGATGCAGGGCACAAACACAAACTTTGCAGATGTGTACTGCTACAGTTTTTACCTGCCAAGAACTGGACACAGAATATGCAAGAAACTGCAAAGTTCTGTAGTAAAGAACACTTTTATGCTTTATAGAAAACCTAGCATTTACGAAACTTGGCCATTTAATGCTGCTTTTAGAGTAACACACATCCAAAATTCAGTTAGCTAGGAGGAAATGTTTTTAGGGCTCTAAACACAGTAAAATGCCTGGAGTTTACAAAAGCCCAGTGTATATTATATGAAGAACTAGAGGAGTTCAAAGATTCTAGACATAAGAAATTATAAGGATATGAAAATGCTAATTACTCGGACTTGGTCATTAGAAATTGCATTCAAATATTGAATTATCACAATATTCCCTATAAAAATATAAAACCCCACTACAATAAATAAGAAGTAGAATTCTGTACATCACACTGTGGAAAATACTGTTCTTGTAACCATTACCTGGAGTTGTGGCCTCAAAACTTACACGCAGGAAAGTGCTCGAAGACCGTAGGGTGTCTGGCTTAAGGCACAAACTCATGGCTCTTTGTATCTAGAGGAAGTTCTGCTCTTGGAGGAAGAGAAGGATATATATTTTTATTTTATTTTAAAGAGGAAAACACAAAACAAAACAAAAAATACAAGAAAAACAAGAAACAAAAGAGAGAAACAGACAATAACAAAAAACTAAAAACAATAACAATATAGGCTTTCAAAAGAAGGTGGTAGGAACTTAACAAAGGTGGTTACTTTGCACAGTTATCTTCAAAAGAGTTACTCAGACTACCAGATGTAGACATGCAAAATTGATTGACTCCTATGAGTGTTAACTCTTTTGTTCCAAGAACAAATAAAATTAGTAGTACAATCATCTTAGCTATCTTAAGTATATATATACAAATTTATATCTTTTTTCTTTTCCCTTCCTAGAGAAGGATATATTTTTTAATGTATTTGAAAGACAGTTTCTTAAGGTCTATGTCAAACAAGACAGGAATTCTACTTACCAACAGGATGTAGAAATTAGCAAGACCATGTACCTCCTACCCTTAAGGTTCTAGCCATTCCTGAGCTGTCCAGGTGCTGAGGGTTGGTGATAACCAGGATGACTTAAATCCAAGGAGACAGGTCCTTCTGAGGAAAGTTGTGGATGGGAACTCTTTGAATCTGGGAAACATATGGTAGGAAGAAGTTGCAAACACAAAACTGCATGAAAAGAAAATGCTTAAACAGATATTGAATCTTAAAGATGAAGTATGGACCAGTGTGGTAGTTTAGAAATTCTGGGCATCTCAGACACAGACTTCTGCTGCCATTGCCCAGCTCTTTCCACAGAAGGATGGCTCTGTGCAGGGGCTTCCAAACCGCATGCCCACTCACCTCTCTCTCAGGAAGCAGGGTAACACCCCACCAAGGTTCCCAATCAGCCTGAGTCTGCGGTTGCACCTGATGACACGTCCAGTCCCCACCAACTTTCCAGTCCCAGGTAACCGGCGGCCATGAACAACATGGCAGGGACAAAGAAAGACCAGATCTGCACAGCAGGCAGGTGGTGAGGTGAGCAGGAGTGCTGAGAAAGCCCTGGCAGAGGGAGGGCGCGGGAGGTGCCAGGCAGCATCCTCCGCCAGCAGAGGAGCGGGGATCGCGCACAGCAAACCCCCAGTTCTGCTCAACTACTCATGGGTTAGTCAGAATTTTGTTGCTGTAACAAAAAGCATAAAGGAGGAAATATTTACTTTGGTTTACGGTTTCAGAGATTTCCACCTACGACCAACAAATTGCTTGTTGTGGGCCTGACACGGTGTGGAGCATTGTGGCGCGAGTGCTGGTGAAGACAGCTTCTCATGTGGTGCGGCTGGAAAGCAGAGAGAGCAAGAAGATAGAGAGGCGCGAGGTGCTGGAGAGAAGGTGCCGCCCTCTGACCCACTTCCTCCAGGCGCCCTCCCTGTAGCCCATTCAGCTCTGACTCTGGTGGATCCATCCTGTGCGGAGGTCAGCACCCTCAGGAGTCATCGCGTCTCCACGCCCCACCTCTCAGCTCTGCTGCCTGGGACGCAAACCCTCGACCCTTGAGGATCTGGGAGCAGAGTCCCAAGCATCCGAGGTGGCACTAGGTGGTGGGTGGCAACAGCCTATGTCCAGGGAAATTGGGACCTCCGGATTGCTGATGTAGCAACCAGAAACCCCAGTTCTGCTCAGTTACTCACCAGGATAACTTAATCTCTACAGCCCCCTCCACCCCAGCCCCGCCATAGAACTTTGCAGACAAGAAAAATGACTCAAACCAAAATCCAATGGGAAATAAGAGTATTGCAAAAAGAAAAAGGGACTTCCCTGAATGTTGGCTTGGGATTTTGGAATTTAAAATGATTTCATTAAATTACATGCTTGATAAGTAATTCTGCCTTAATATTGTTCTCTGATTTCTGGGACCTGCTTGATCCATTAAGGGGAGGAGTCAGATGGCCATTCACCCCTAAGACCTGAGGTAAGGAATTCTTTTTTTTTTTTTTTTTTTTACTTTTTTTTTTTTGGTACCATACTTTTTTTTAAATTGGATCGAACTCACACTCACGATGGACCCAGTGCTTGCAAGTTAGGGGCTTGTGCCTGCTGAGCTAACTCCCCAGCCCCTGAAGTGAGGACTTCTGCTTTCCCAACAGGACAATGGCCTTGTGGTTTCTTAAGGAAACAGAGCTCGGCATGATGAGCTGCACACAGAGGCGGGCTGGAGACTTTCACTCTGATCTTTGCAATGAGTGAAGCTCACAGTGAGGAGAGGCTTGCTTTCCACCCAGTGAGACTCTGTTAATATCATCCTGTTGGATTTTTGTTGTTGAAGCACATCAACCCTACACAGAGGATTTGATTATTCTTGTATGTACAGTAATTTTCTTTATTACATGGTTTCAGAATCTACCACCATTTCTGCCTTTGTTTCCCCTAAACACTTGGCAGGAGGCAGTCCCTCACTCACTGCATGAGCGATGAAACAAAGACGAAGGAGGCTGTGAATATTTTATTTTGAAGAGAGCCGGGAAAAGTCCTCTAATGCATTGTCTCTGACTAAACTGTGAGGCTGCTCAATCTTTTTTTATCTGAGTGACTGATCATTTTTCCCTGGGTCAATGACGAATTGCAGAAAAGAACAAATCTATATTTGCCCAAGGAAAAGATCTGCCCTGAATATCAGAATACCACGGGAACATGTTGAGATATGGGTCTCCTGTTTATAGCTGATATTTCTACAGTAAGATGAAACAGCTGCCAGTTCAAAACTGTGGCCCTCCAGCGAAGCCCAGGGCGTTATAAAAAGGCATCCCCTCCTACCTCTCTCCAGCTGTCAGCCTTGCCAGCCGCCATTCTCCTAGCATTTTATTATAGATCTTTTGACCAGGATTTTACAGTGCAGAGGCAGGGGAGGAAGTCCCCTGTCCCCTGTCACAGAACACCACGTTGGTTTAGAAGACAGGGAAATCAAAGTAGGAGCCGGGGGTCTGGAGAACATGGTTTTGTTTGGAGAGGACCCGAGCCTGTCGTTTGCTGGCAGTGTGGTGCAGTGGTCAGGGTTAGGCCAAGGCTGGCAGTAAGAAATGGAGCATGTTAGAGTCAGCCCACTTTCGAGTATCTGAGACTGGAGGAATACATAGCTCTGACTGAGTCCTGCAGAAGGTTACATGAGGTGTTATGTGTATATTTCCAGCACAATCCTTGGGTCAAGGATTACCTGGTACTGGAGTAAGGAACTGAGTTGATGCTGTGGCCCCAAAAGTAGGGACATCTGCCATGTCTAGGTGGTAATTTCCAAGGGGGTGAGGTAGGAAAGAGCCCACTGCGGTGGAAGACCTGAGAACTAACACAGCTGGGAGCCAGGGAGCAGGAGGTCAGGGGTTTTGTGATTGTTTGTTCAGTGACAGAGAAGTTTGGTAGCAGAAGGCGAGGCCTAAACAAAGGGTAGCATTCAGGAATCCCAGGATCCCAGGATCGCGTCTGGAGATCCTGGTGAGAATAAGGCAGGGTGTTCCAGTCCTGGTGGGAAAGGGGAAGACGAGCCACGCTGGAAAGGGCTGTGTGGCTTTACCCCTCCCCGGGGACTTTATGTAATTGATGTATAAACAAAAATCAGTTTCACAGCTAGAACTGAATGGGCTCCAAGCCAGGTGGAAGCACCGTTCTCTAAGGGCCTGCCAAGGTGAGGAGTGGGGCAGGCACAAGGACATGGCTGCCCCACGGTCTTCAGCAGCTGCCACAGGGCGGGAGAGTCGGGACCAGGCTGTGCAGAGAAGCCGGCTGCTGCAGACCCTGCCCAGCACGCTCAGGCTCTGAGAGCTCTGGTTTTCTTCTACACATGGGCAGCTCTCATGGTTTCTGTTTTACTTTCATTCCGAAGTTAAATTCTGCACTAACTATGGATATCTACCAATAATGGCCAATGTAGGATATTACCCAGCGGATTCTGCATCATCGCTTCTTTTCTGGGTCTGTTACTCTGCCCATTGGAGCTCTTCCTCTGTGGGCGCAGCTCTTCCCAGGTCTCTGGATGAGAATGAACTTGCACACAACGCTTGACCTTTATCGCAGAGGAAAAGGTTTCACTTGTCTCCTCCCAGGTGCCTTTGCGAAGCAAGCCGGACAGCTCCTGCCTTGCTCTCCGCTCCCACTCTGCACTTGGTGGCTGCCGGAATCCAGCTCTGCTGGCTTCCCAGGCCAAAGCCACAGATCTAGTTTCTGCATCACAGATTTTAAATATGGCGCCTCTCCAGATATATATGATTAAAATTCAAAACATGCCCAAATCACGTTCGTCAGGAGAATGTAGTTCTTCTTGAAAGATAAAACGCAAATAAATCACGTATGTATCATATGGTTGCAATAATAACTGTACTAATGTTTCTGTCGAATCTCAAAGGAGAACAAATAGTTTAGCTAATGGTGTGTAACAAAGAATCTCCCAGTGTGAAATACAATAGGACTTGTTAGTTCATAATGTAGGGCACCTGGGGAAAACTGGATTTTGAGTTATCTGGGATTGGCTTGCTAATTTTTTTAAATAGCAGGAGAATAGCAGTTGTTCTGAATTTAATGTGTTTTAATACCAGTAACCTATGAAGTGTTACTTTGTGGGCATAAAGCCTCTGTAATAAGATGTTCTGCATATTTATTATCTGTGTAACAAATGTGTATTCTGTGTTATGTATGTATGTGTTATGTGTGTATATCATATGTGTTTTATATATATGTATATACATATATTCAAAAAGATGTTACTGTTTAGCGGACTGAATAATTGTTTTTCTTGTTTTCTCCAGCTTTCTTGAAATATTATTGACAAATGAAAATTGTATACATTCAAATTGTGCAACATGATGATTTGACATACATTGTGAAAGGATTATCGCAATCAAGTTAATTATCATATACATGGCTTGGTGTAGTTATTGATTAGATCATTTGAGTAAAACTTCAAGACTCCACACATTTCAAAATCACCGTTTCCCATGTGAAACAAGCTTTAGATACTCGAAACTGTTCCGTAAGTTTCCTTGATTTTGTACCTGAGTTATTTATTTCTCTGAGTCGCATCCACAAAGGCCAAGAGATAGCTGCTGCCCTGCGGAGTTCACCCTGTGGTCAGCCTGGCAGGACCCAGCCATGGCTAGGAGGCTGGTGGAGCACAGTCCCCCTGCGAGGGTATTCCTGGGGGCCACCAGTGTGTGGGTCGGTGTGCGCCACGGGGAGAATCCCCCGGACCGGGGTGGTTTATCCCAGAGGCTGGGGGCTCAGAGGAACACAAGTGGAAGCAAACAGAAGCTTGGGATGCAAGTGCAATTTTCCTTGGACAGCTGTACCTCCGGCTGCTGCCATTGCCCAGCTCAGCTTCTTTGGCTTTGGACAGGGATTCACTCCAGTGACGTCAGCTGGGGGTCGCTGGCTCCTCTTGTGCTGAGCGGTGGACTGCGCGCTGGCGGACTTCCCGCTCTCCAGTGTGCAGAGGGCCACTGTGGGACACTCCAGCCTCTGACGGTGTGAGCCAATGTGATAATCCCCGTTTACAATTACATGTGCATTCTATTGGCGCTGCTCCTCCGGAGGACCCTGACTTCCCTACAAGTGAGGGCACTTGTTCAGAACCATTATCTCGGTGCGCTGAGGCAGGGCTCACAGAAAGGTGTCTCCAACTCACTGTCAATGGCTGCAGAGAAGGGCGCTGGGAGATCCACATTTAGTTTTGCTTTTTTCTTTGGTATTCACTGATGAGCACACAGATGAAAGATGCTAGTGTTACAGTCAGCTGAGTTAGATAGAAATACTGTAGGCAGTCAGACAGGGGTGGACCCTCGAAGGAGTCAGTGCAGAAGCCCAGATACTCTGTAATGTGGGGGAGACCGACACCTCCCCTGTGGGCCAGGTCCCAAGACAAACGATCAAACAAATACACCCACATCCTCAGGAGTGACATTCTGAATAGGTCTCTGTCACCCTGAGGAAGCCAGGAATCATCACCACAGCCCCTACAGGAAGAGTCACTGTTCTGTATTCACGCCCACTTGCTACGTGACTCGCTTCCCCACTTGTCCCTGATTTAATCAATTTTACTTATGCAATTAATATCATTGGTTGATCAGAGTTCTGTCCCACCTCACACCACCCTGCGAGTTCTCATGTTTCCTCCCCTTCAGACCCTCCTCACTTTGTGGATTTACTCTATAAAAGTCCCTATAAAAAACAGCGTCTTTGGCAACTCACTCTGAATCCTTCTGTTTCTCTCTCAGACAGAAGCTCTCTCTCTTTCAATAAATATATTCTGCTCTTAACGTCCATTGTTCCTAAAATTCATTCTTTGATTTTAGAGAAGACAAACTTGTAATGGACATCTAGTAGATTGGGAGTTTTGTTCCCCTATATCACTAGCAGTCCTTACTTGAAAAGGGACTTCATATACATGTTCCTTAAAATTATTTATGATTAATTTACTAAGGTCTTCAGCTATGACTAGAATCCAAAGTTGTGGTATTTGACAAGCTGCAAAAAGACAGTGGAATGAGTTTTTAACTTGCCAGAGTTTCCTTGACTACTCTAAGTCCTACAGACTGGCCCAATGTATAATAAAAAGAACCTTTGGGTGAGGATACAAGCTGAAGGGCACTGATTAGCAGAGAGAATATTCTAAATACCAGTTCATAGGTATATCCAACCTCTTTAGTCAAAAGCAGGCAGGGCTATGTCTTCCCAGAAAATAATTCTGATACTGTACTTGTAACTTTTAATCAAGTTAGCAAAAACTTGGCATTTTAGAGGATAATCTTTGGCTTAATCCAATAATACTCTATTTTAAAAGGTTAAAATAATTTTACTTAGGGATCTTTTACAGGCATCTCTCTGGATCATGTTCTTTCAAAATCATGATTGAAATATTCTTTTATTTCAGAAGTATTTCAGGAAAAGAACTGTTGATTTAAATATAAGTTCTGATTTTTTATTCTTCCTCTCTTCCTGAGGGCTGGGGTTCTGATCACACCTTGGGGCACCCTATCCTATTAACCCCATGACACGCATCTTCCCTTCCTCCTCATGCATGTGTGTTTGGAAGTATCCAGTCTGATGTCCAGGTTTGAAAATGATTGATTCCCTTCATAAACCACCAGGCAACCTACATTCCAGGGACAGTATATTGATCTACCTTGGTATAATTATCTGCCTATGATGATTTACATCCATTCTAATTTTGCTTTATATTTGCTGCATATCCATGGCAGTGGATACATAGGGCTTCTGAGATTCAACTATAAAGCTATCGATTAAAAGTTATTTAATGTCATCTCTGTAACCGTTAGTCTTTGACACAGCCATCCTTTTTGAGGAGCTCTTTCTACAACCTTAAGTGTCTTGCAAAACTGCTTAGTATCCAGCTGCTCTTCTTTGCCAAGATTCCATCCTCTGGCCCTGTAGCACTTTGCTCCTGGGTGGTGACGTGTTGGTAAGTGTTTAACAGCTGGCTTTCTGGGATGGACACCAACCAAACACACCAACAATCCCTCATTAACAGCATCTGCCAATTTCCATGGTGCAAATGCTCTTGCTGTGGCTGATTGCAGGTTATCGGTGTGGTGTCTCTGAACGGGGCATTTGAAAGAGATCCTGGCATTAGCTCTTAGCAGTAGGGGTGAACTGGCACCAGTACGCTACTGCTCCTCACAAAACCTACATGTTGAATGTCTGCCTTCTCATTTCAAGTGGTGGAAAAATCATTCAAATGATTCAAACTGAGTTTCCCAATTCCAAGCCTAGGAAACATGGCAGCTGGAGTGGACAAAGCCCTCTCCATTTGTTACTAGGTGGTGGCATATACATCTGCAATGTTATATAGCAGAAACTTAGCAAGATTATATCTACTACTGTCAGCTAGAAAAAGCTGTAGTCCTAATTATTATTGCTAGTCAAATCCAGAGGTTTTCATGTAAGGATGCCTTACCACTTAGAGGACATTTGGAATGTCTAGAGGCATTCTGTCATGCCTGGGGAGATGGTGCTGTGATATCTAGTGGTTAAAGGTTGGAGTCTGCTAATGTCCTATAATGCACAGGACAACCCCCCCACAAAGATTGGCCTCAAAAGACTGAGAAACTGATCTAGTCGTTCCGAGGAAAGCCACAGAAATAGTATCTACTCAGCCTTCTCTCCACAACTTGTTTGGAGAATTTGTCACCGTGCACCCTACGCAAAGCAGAGATCTTAGCTTTCTGCAGAATGTGGGCAAGATTCCGTTCACCAGAACGCTTCAGTGTCAGTGTTGAGCGTAGATTGGTTTGAATCTCTTGCAGTGTTCCTCGAATCTCTGCTGGCACTTGAGCCCTCCCTTATCCCAGTGGGCAGCCTAGCTTGGGCTTTCCTAGCCACACTGACTCATCATGAGGCTCTGGCTGGCCCTGCGAAGCGGGTGTTATTTTGAGCGAGGCAGCCCTCCCTGCCCCAAGAGTGTTTGAGTTCAGTGCAAGGTGTTATGACCATGATTCAGGAAGTCCATATTGTAAAAATAAAGTGATTTTAGCTTGTTTACGTATTACCATTGATCTGCTGGGAGCAGAATCTACTGGAAGGAAAGTGTGGTAATACTCTGCTATGGCTTAGTGGAAGGTGACTGGATTGCGTGGACGCTGGGCCCATTGCTGAGGTGTGCTGAGGTGAAGACAGGAGCAGGGGCTTAGTTTTGGGGTGCACGGCTCTTCTCTGGGGCCCTTCTCTCGCAGTGCTTTCTAGGGGCCATGGTTAAGTGCCAGCCCTCTGCTAGCCTTACCACCCTTCCACGCCTGCCTTGGAACCCGCGTGTCACAGCAGAGCCCTCTGACACATATAGGGCTTCTCCTTCTTCAAGTTGAGGTGTCAGCTATTTTGTCCCAGCGACAGCAAAGTGACTAATGCATACTCTATCTGGACGTGAAGAGTCAGGGCGGCAGGACTGTGGTAAGAGAGGCCCAGGCCCGGAGCCGGGAAGGGCGCGCAGCAGCGGGGTGCAGCAGGGGGCGCAGCGGCGGGGTGCAGCAGGGCGCGCAGCGGCCGGCTGTCCGGCCACCTCCCGGGACTCCTCGGTGGCTCCCGCCGCAGACCCACCGAGTCCTGTGAGAAGCGCTCGCACCTCGAGCGGGACTTCGTTTCATCGCACGCTTTCACTAGTGCCTGTGAATGAGACGAGCCTGGGTTTCGGTACAGTGTTTCCGAACGCGTGCAGTGGGGCCATAGCAGTTTCTCCTCTCTGTCCCCACCCTGCACCACTGGTGGAATAACTCAGCAAACCTCGCGGGGCCACGCCTCTCGCAGCGGTCCGCGAAGGGGAGAAGGAAAAGAAACGGCCGTCCAGCTCCTCCACCCTGCGCCTCCCGCTGTTGCCGGCCCTGGGATGCACCGTCTGGGCTCCTGTTTGTGCAAGTCAGTGGAGCAGCCGGGCTCCAGCGCGCAGTAACGCAGGCTGAGGGGCCAAGGAGGCCGGGCTGGCGCTCCGCAGCTGACTTTCCGCTCAGGAAAGGAGGCGCCTCTCCGTTCCCGGGTCTGAAGGCTCGGCGGGCTCCTCCTGTCTAGGTTTTCAGGGTGCTGTCTCTTACAGTATTGACTTTTAGAAATTCCCCCCTACTAGTCTGTTAATTTTTTCTTTCAGCCTTTAAAAAAATGATCAGTTGTTTATTGTTTTGATGAGTCTTTCTTTGCACATGAAGATAATATCATTTTCTTCTCTTATTTCTTTAATTATATTGATAGACTTTTTAAAGTACTAAAGTTGCATTCCTGGGATAAAGATTGCTTTGGGATGAGCTATTATTCACAAAGTTGCTCATAATATGTTTTTAAAAATATCTTATAAGTATTATTTTCCTTACACCCTTAGTACTTTTTTCATTCCTTATAAAGTTTATTTTTTAGCAACATCTTTTTTTTATTGCATCATACTTGCCACATACTGCTGTATTAACACTTTCAAAAAATCATAATGGCATGATGGGGAAATTTTGAATATGGGTGGTATATTAGTCCCAAGACAGGGTATAGGGTTAATTGACACCCAGGGGAGGGTCCATGAGAAGCGTGCGAGTCCTACCGCGCTTCTTGGATATCCCCGAGGGGCTGATGGCAGCACTGGGCAAAGCCAAGCAGGGCACGAATTAGCAAGCTGCTCGTGAGGGCCAGCGGTGATGGGCTGAGCAAGTACCTGCCGGAAAGCACTTGCAGTGTCAGGTGGCAGCTGCAGCGTTTACCCCACAGCGCTCTGTGCTGTGGCAGGCGCCCCGTGGAAGGGCTTTCGCGATTAACTTCCTGGCTTGGACATCACAAGCTTGTGTTGTTCTGTACGGCAGCACCCTGAGGAATGGAAGTGACACAGCCCTGGGGTACAGAGGGGGGTTCTATAGATGGCGCTGGTTTGCCCATGTCAGATGATACTCATCCAGACACTCTGGTCTCTGTCTGGGATGTCCTCTCCCCTGATGGGAGTCCTGACGTGCAAAAGGGCATCTCCGGGCCATGGTGCTCGGTGCCCAGTTTCTCAGTTAAGATGCAGCGATTCTTTACCTTGGCTTTTTAGATTATGTCAGTATCAGTAGCCTCAGTTTCCCCTTCCTAATAAAGGTAAGTGTTTGATGTCTACTTTAAGTCATTCATTTGTTTCTTCGTTTGTTTTTGGTTCTTTTGCATCCCCTAAGATAGAAGTGAATTATTTGCAGTGAAGAAAAATGCCTGTTGTCTGAACAGTTACTGTGCCGTTCTTTTCAGATGAAATACATTCTAAGTCTGACTCACCGCTGCAGGTTAATTTCTGCTCAGGGTTAATAAGGACTTTGCACCCAGGCCTGCTGTGTGGCCTGGCCCTTTGTCATGGTGACTGTCTAAGCTCCTGCTGCCTGGCATTCAGGGCTGTGCCACCACCCACGGTGCCCTTCGCCCCATGTCCTTTGTTCTCAGCCCTGAATGGCTGTGGCCAGGAAGCAGCCCTGCAGCTGATTAATTAGGTAGGAAATGGTACTAGAGGACTCGATGGTTTTCAAACTGTTTATTGGTGTTCTCCTGGGACCCCTAGCTAGCACAGTGCCTGTGTTAAAAAAACAAAACGACAATAACAAAACCCCCAAAAATCTCTCAGAAAAAACTCACAAGGCATTTTGAAAATTGCAACTTTTATAGTAACAGAAAAGTCACCGATTGTTTACTTCTGTGCTGTACACCTTTCAGGGTGCTCTGATGTCTGTTCTCACATTTTGTGTTTTTGTGTGTGGCATTGCCATGATTCTGCAGGGAAAACAGAAAGGATGAAATGGTTTATTCATAGGGTGATTCTGTGTGTGGCTGATGCCTGTTTTTCTGGTGTCATCACCCTTTTTCCTATCAGATGTGCCAGATTGTGACAATAAAGTGACTCATCCTACTTCTCTGAGACCCATCCCAGCCCTCTAACTTTTAGCTCGCCTTCGGAGGAGTGAGATGGAAGGTAATTTCGGTGATTTCTTCCTAATGATTTGTTTAACACTCACTGGTATAAAATTCCTGTGGACATAAGTTTTGTTTACTATGGGAAATTCTGAGCTGGTTGCATCCAGTTACTCTTCTAACAACAAATATCTTAGGAGGTAATTTCATAATTCAAGAACACACTGCAATATGGGAAACACAAAATATAAATAAAGGGCAAAATACACAGGAAAAAAGGAGATGGGACTTTTGCAAAAGGAAAGAGACCAAGACATGGAGGGAGGGAGGGTGACAGGAGCGGAGGGGATGCGATGTGTTATGTGGGTAAAGCAGTTCTCCAGGAGTGCGATCATTCGTGTGTAAACTCGGACTAATCCAGAATAAAAACTGAAAGTGTATGTTATGTGCTTGCAGGCACATGTGACATGGAAACCCAATATTTCTAAAATTAATATGAACTGATAAAGTACATAAACATGAGAAAAGATGAAACTACCAGTCAAGG
Organism: Dolichotis patagonum; assembly: GCA_004027295.1. Taxonomy (NCBI): domain Eukaryota; kingdom Metazoa; phylum Chordata; class Mammalia; order Rodentia; family Caviidae; genus Dolichotis; species Dolichotis patagonum. Next base: position 141,967 of record PVJX010001347.1, read on the forward strand.
GATTTGAGTGGTATTATTCAACATCCAATTCATTAAGCTTAAAATAGGGACCACATATTTATAATTTAATTCTATGTGTAGGCTCTGTCCATTAAACTTTATGTGTAATTTTTTATAAAGAATGAAAACTTTTTCTTTTGTTCATCGCCTTATTTCTGATGACTAGCTCAGTGCTTGCTCTATCATATAGCAGGCACTCAATAAACATTGTTTAATAATTGAATAAGTAAATGAGTGCTTATGCACTGAAATTCTAGAGTATTAATATAAAATTACTTGGGGTACAGGCTATTTACAATAAGTTGTAAATTCATTAGCATGTTGATAGCAGATCTGAGTACTTAAGTCTAGTGGAATATTCAGAAGGTTTATAAGTTGAGCTGGAGCATCTGATGCTAGAACTCCCACACTAGTACAGATGTGTCAATCTTTCCAATTAATTTGTAATACCCCAAAAAGCAAACCCAAAAATGTGAGTCATTTCATGACAATATGGCTTGAATATTTGAATAAAAAAATTATTCAAATTGTCTATAAATGTTTATAACATTTACAAAACATGCTACTGTAGTTAAAATTGTTTATGAGAAAGATCTGTCATCTATCTATCTATCTATATCTACCTATTTATCTATATAGTTGCTTATCTCCTAAAAGAGTTCAGTTAGCGTGGGAACTCTTTTAGTAAATCTCATGATGCAATCACCAAAGGCATATGGACAATAATCACAAGATAACCACCAATAAAATTATTCATTATTTTGGGGAAGGCACTGGATTTTTGAAAAACAGACTCCAGAAGTAAAAGGGCATTAAAGTCTTTGCTGTGACATTGGTACAAGTCTAATCAGCCCAGCTAGATGTGTGCTGTACACGTGAGCTTGTCTCTGTGACTCTGTTTAAATATCAGAAGGAGTGAAGTCCTGCTGCCCTGATGACCTCATTTACTTGGTGACTTTCCTTCACTGCCACCTCCTGTCCAGTGAGAACCGGGGCTTGGGTCCACATGCAAGTGCCGCTAAGAGGGGCTGCGGTGATTGGAGCGGTGATGAGCAGTGCGGGTGAGGTGCCTCAGGTCACATCTCCACACTCAGAGGTGCCAGCAACCAGGCAAGCCAACCTTTCCAAGCCTTCCCACACAGCTGTGCTCCGAGCATGCCCCCTTGGAAGCTTTTCCCTGGTAGGAATATTCACTAACCTTGGCTTCTGCTTCTTTTGCAAAGCACATGGATACACAGATACAGTGAGCCACATATTTTAATTTAGGTAACTTCTATGAAATGTACATTTTCTGTAGAAATCTGTACGTGAAGTTGCATTAGTCAACAAAAATGGTGATTGATGTCTGAAAAATTTGCAATTCTGTTTACTCTTTCTATGAAAAAATCGATTTTGAGGTCGGATTGTCTTATTGAAGCATATGTTCATTTCCACAGTACTTTGGGTGTGTACTATTGCACGGCCTCCTAGTTGCTTTGCTGCCTTTTGCATCTCTCTCCTTTAATCTGCTTTCTACATCTCCATTAGAGCTGGTGGCACCTTACTCAAATACAGATTTGTGAATGAGTCAGAAATTCTTTCCAAGATATTTAAGTGCCTTCCTTGTGTGGTCTGAGCTAATTTGCAGCTGTAGTCATTACTAACCTCATTTATTTCTTCACGAGGCTCATGTATGCGTTATCACTTACTCTCCCCAAAGCACACACCGTGCTTTTCCTGCTACATAAATTCATTTTCCTAGATGGTTTCAGTGTTTCCTTTTGGATCCAAAAGCAGGTGGGAGAAAGGGGTCTTTGTCTCCCATTAGAAGAAAAATCCAGACATTCTGCAACAGTGTATCGTAGTGAGTGAAAGACAAATAAACCCATGTGAGAGGGTCCTCCAGGCTTCTGCTGCTCTGCTAGTTTTGGATATCACCCTACTGTGATCAAGAATGAAGGGTGTGACTCCAAACCTGCTCTAGGATGAGTTACTGAGTTAGAAAGAGCAACAGAACTGTGTCTGTATGTACTCGTGATGGGCACTTGGTGTGGAAGCCTGAATAATGGCCCTGCAATACCCCCACAGCGCAGTCTCCGGGAGACAGGAACACAGGCTTCATCCACAGTAAGGACACGATGCAGGACTTGCGCGGCAGTCGCACGGTTATGCATACATCATAGATGAGGCTTGGTGCACGCCCATCACCCAGCGTCTTCCCTGACATCACTGAGGGGCCCTGTAACTGTCACAGGTGTTAGACTGCTGCCAGGGTAACACAGCACAGAGCTTTACGGGGAATCTCTTTTTATAAATAAAAGAAGTGTGATCTAAAATAACAGTTAAAAAGGAAAGTACAGTAAGTACCCAAGCCAGGAATAGACACTTGTTATGATTATGAAGCATTGTACATTATGCATGATAAAGTGCGCCAGATCCCTTTCTACCAACAGTGCCACAAACATGAGGAACAGGCTGCACTGCAGAGTTGTGTTGGTCACAATGTCCCAACGGCTACTGGGCTACTGCTTCCCAGGGCAACAGAATGTTTCTGCTGCATCTCAGTTTTATGACTTTTCATACATTTGGTCCATCCTTAGCCAAAATGTCATCATGTGGCACATGACTATGGGTGAATAGTCACGTAGCCAAAGGGACTTCACAGATGTCAAAGCTTGAGGACCTTGTGATGGGGAGCATGCTGGGCTCTTCGGGTGGGCCCAGGGTAATCCCTGTGCTTCTCCGGGTGATGGAGGAGGACTGGGCAGCAAGGAAAAGGCGCTGTGGTGGTGGAAGCTGAGGCAGGAGTGAGGCTCTTTGAAGATGGAGCCGAGAAAGCGCAGGAAAAGCACTGCAGCCTCCAGAAGCAACCTGTGCGGTTGACCCTGGTCCTTAGCCCTGTGAAGCCAGGGTGAGCTGCTACCTCCAGAGATGTAGGAGGACACATTCATGTTATTTGACAACACCAATTTATGGTAGCCTGCTCCAGTGACAACAGGAAATGAATGCATTGTGTCAGGACAGCACACGATGCTTCTCAATGGAGGGCGTGTAAGTAGCCAACAAATACATGCAAAATGTTTACTGTTATCTGCTTCCAGGGCGATGCAAATGGAAACCATTTTATCCCAGTCACAATGGCTATTACTGAAACAAATAAATAAATGCTGGTGAGGATGTGGGAAAAGGAATCCATATACCATTGGTGGGAACGCAAATTAGGGCAACTATTATGAAGAACAGTATGAAGCTTCCTCAAAAACTAAACATAATGCGACTTGAGAGCATACTCAAAAGTGAGATAAATCAAACTCACATGCAAATGCCTCATTGTCTCTCTAGTGTAAGAAACTAAAAGAGCAAATAAGATCCAAAATCTATAATAAATATCATGCAAGGGTAAGAAATTTCTCAAAGGAGAAAAGTAACTGGGATAGGAGAAAGAAGGAAAGAAGGAAAGTGAAAAGAAAAAAAACATAAATTTGTGTGTGTGTGTGTGTGTGTGTATATATATATATATATATATATATATATATATATGATAGCTAAAATGACTATGCTACCAATTCTATTAGTTTCTGGAAAAGAACGGTTAGTCCTCATACGATTAGATCAATTTTCCAGGTCTGCATCTGGTAACCTAAGCAACCCTTTTGAAGGTAACAATATGTGCTATAACAACCATTTTACATTCCTATCATCTTGTGAAAGCCTGTATTGTTATTGCTTTAGGTTTGTTGTTTGTCTCTGCTTTTTGTTTTTCTTTTATGTGTTTTTTTCTCTTTTAAATAAAACAGTACTTTAAAAAGCTAAACATGGAACTACGTAGGCTATGTGCGGATTTTATGAGCCACTTCAGTATAGACACCCAAAGACAATGAAGGTCGCGTATCAGAGGTACCTGTGCCCCAAGTTCACCATGGCACTGTTCACACTAGCCAGGATAGGGTCCAGTCTAAGTGTTCATCAGGAGGTGGACGGATAAAGGAAATACGGTCTAAACACACAGTGAGGCATTACTCAGCCATAAAGAAAAATCTGTCATTTGCAACAAAACAAATCAAACTAGAGCACACTACAGTCAGTGAAATAAGCTAGACACAGTAAGACAAGTACTGCCTGTTTCCTGTCCTATGTGGAACCTGTAGAACAGTGACTAGAAACATTTGGAAGGATGCTTGTGAGGAGAGGGTGGGTAAAGGGAGGGTGGGTTTAACTGGTGCGTTCTAATGTGTGTGTGGGAATAGCAACTGAACCACATCAGTGTGTTACAATCACTACGTTAATAGAAACTCTTAAGTGGTGTCTGCAGCAAAGGGTGTGTTCTAGACTGGTGAGAGAGGCTGGAGAACAGTTCTTTTTCTCTGCATGACAAAGCTCTCACTTTAAGGGTGGATTGCTGCTCTCTCTGCTTTGATCTGGAATGGAGGGTCCTTGGTGACCTTGAGAAGACAGAGACTACAGTGGTCCTTGCAGTAGCAACTTCTTGTTGAGTGAGTACCCGAAGGGCCACACAGGTTGGCGTGTTTGTGCACAGCCTCTCCGGCATTAACCCCATAAACCAGACAAAGGCCTTATGTCTAGAACATACAATGAGACACTTCTTTTCATTTGTTACTTGTATTCTTTCTCTCCAAGAGCTCTAGGTGGCAGTGTAGGAAGACAGACCTGCAACCGCTGCCCTGTGGTGAGAGATGTGACTTCTGGCTGTGCTGAGACCTGGGGGCTGGTGATTCAGGTCAGCTCTGCAGGGAACATTGACCCGACTATCAGAACGCTGTGATTCTGATTCTGCACAGCGTGAGGCATCGAGCTGGGAGCAGGGCACTGTTCCTGGGAGGGGAGTTGGTCCAGAAAGTTCAATGGAAGAGCTGAGCTGAATTGTTGCATAGCAAATATTTAGGGCAGCTAGGGCCCCGGGAGGTCCTTTCACTTCCTTCGTGAGCCTGGGCAAGTCGAGGCCTGAGTCCCCTCACTGTGGTAGCTTTGGACAGAGGTGGCTCTCAGCCTTGCATCCTGACCTTCCAGAGAGGCAGGGAGAGCAGGAAGCAAGGTGCACAGCCCTGCTGACCTGCAGGCTCCGAAGGTCTTGTGGAGCGGGCCCCCAGGGAGGCACGGGGACTAGGGTGGGCGGAGGCCCCTATGGCAGGGTCCTGCACTTGTTCACCTTGGCCAAGGAGTGGACACTCGGTATTTTATGCTCAGCCTTCAGGAGACCTATGCAGTGATTTGAAAGTAGAATAATTTAAATGTATAAAAGCAATAATCATTGTGCTCAGAGATTTTTGTACTTAGAAATCATTATACTACTTATATATCATCTCATGAAATATCATCGTTCGTCCTTTGTCATAGTATATTAGGAAATATTTTCTAATGAGGCCCTCAAAACACTCTGTGACATAGATTCTGTTGCCTTTTTCTACAGAAGAGGCAAGAGAGTCATCTGATCTTCATTCCAACCTTGCATCTGGAAGATGTGACAGATCATTTGCTTAGAAGAATCTGACAAATACCTAGTGAAGGTGGGATGTGGACACAGTTTCTGGTCACTGTCTGGCCTGCATTTTGCCTTCACTGTTACATGAGCTCAGTGTATTCCAGAGACAACAGCAGAAGGGACAATGCATCTGGCTTTGGAGCACTGAGACTGAATTCAGCCCTGCTGCTCTGCAGGTGTAGACCCGAGTGGGCTAATTCCTATTTCAGAGTCCCAGTGTGTGATCTGTTAACCTACCAGCAAGTGTCACACCTCCTCAAGGTGACATTGGAAGGATTATGTGCTGTAAGCTATTCTGAGTGTCTGGAACATAGTAAGTGCTTAATAAATGTGAATACTTTAATACTTTCTTATTTTTATTCTTATTTATATATGACGATAACTTTGAGTCTAATTCAAGGTGAAATAAGTACATTGTGGAATGCTCAGTGGGGCCTGAAAAAATTGTTTTGTATATATTTTCATGTCCCTTGAAATAATTTATTAAGTTTTAGTTGTCTCTTTCAACAGCCACAGGCTTGCTTATATGCTCTCTTAAAAATAGAATTAGATCACACTCAGATGTAAAGTAAATACTTACACCTCTCTTCTTTTGTCTAAATCATTTCTGAAATACAATTTTCAGATGCAAAAATTTGAGAAACCCTTCTTAGATATGAATAATACATAATGGCAGCCCAAGATGCAAGAATACTTATATTTGTTAAGTCAGATTTCCCAAGCAGGTTTGCGAATAAAAACACAGAAGCAATGTTTTAAGTAACAATGTCCAACTGCTTCTGAAGTACATTGAAATAATAGCTACTTAGGAGTTTTCAGAATGACTATTTAAGCTCTCAACAATACATGTATGCATTTGGATATGTACATTTTGAGCTAACAAAGGAAATCCCATTACTGAGGGTGAAAAAACAATTTATATTTGTTTTATTCCTTTATAATTGAATGAACTCACTTCTCTTCCCCCAGGATGAATGGTGGGAAGGAGGGCTACGGAGAAGGAATAACTATATTTATTCAAAATTTTCAATCTCTTCCTTCCGACTAAGAACATTGTTCTTGTGTGGCTGGCTCAGATAAGTGATTATCTCATTCTTGTCTTTTCGCCCTAGTAGCATGGACTGGGGTGATTTAAATGATGTGACTTTGTGATATGGAAGAAGTGGGTTCTTTGAATCTCTTCGACATCTTTTGGGTCATTTTGATGACTTCCATGGAGTGACCAGCAAGATGGATCATCATTGCAGTATCTCTGGCACTGTCAGTTCATCTGGCTTTTGGAGGAGAGATGACATTATGATCCACTGTCATCAACCGTCATTCCTCTTTGCCTTTGTTTTCCAATCATGGTGGGGGAGAAGTCTTAAAACCTGGGCTTCTTCTGGCCTACAAGTCCTGCCATGGAGGACTTTTAGTACCTCTGTGCCCCCTCCTGGAACCAGGGCCACACTTGGGGGCCTCACATGATTCAGCTGTGGGAACAGGAGTTCTGCTACCCTGTGGGCTCATACTGTGTGCATTGGCAGCACAAAACTCTTATCCTGGGAAACTGTTGACCAAAACCAAGCTGCTGTTGTCACAGGTTATGGCCTTCCTTGTATTTCCCTAAGTGGTTTAAATGTCTGAAGCTGGCTTCCCTAGTCAAGCTGCCATAGCAAAATGCAGTATACAAAGTGACCCTCAGTCCGTAAAAGCAGAAAATTATTTCCCACAGTCCCGGAGGACAGGAAGGCCACCCTTGGGTGCTGCAGATGCAGTGTGCGTAACAGCCTGCTTTCTCCTTCACAGACGGCCAGCTTTTGCCGTGCTCTCGCATAGCAGAGCGGACAGGTGGGGGCTCTGGTATCCCATGATGGTGCTCTAGAATGTATTTCTGTTGTGTTTATCTTTGTGACTAGGTTTCAACACATGGATCTAAAGGTGGACAAACTTTCAGTCTCAAGCAGCCCCTCTAGTTCCCACCGTCATCTTCGTCTTTCAGTGGAGGAAAACAGCAATGGTTTTCACCCTCCTTTTCCCTCTGCTTGCTTCATCTTTACAGAATCCAATGAGACTGAAAAGACAAAATGGATGCTATTATTTTTTCTCTAAGTAAATTTTCTTTTTAATCTAGTTCTGTTCTTTAATTCCAGAATCAAAATTAACAATAAGAAGTAGGGAGCAAAAAGCCCATTATTGATAAGGAGAGAGAAATCTCACCTCTCCCTTTCTCCAATGTTTCTGCAGGGAACAAATCTGACAGGAAATGAACATAAGCTATATGCTACAAATCTGAACACCAATTTGCATCATAAATAAATAAATCTGTAGAAATTTCTTCTCTTCTGAATTCTGAAACTGCTAGACTATTTGGAGAGAACCATTATATAAGTACATCGTACCAAAAATTCTCCATGGATAGATCAGTTCCTTGTGAAACATGGACCTAATATATTTTCTTATGTGATTTCTTGGTGGTAGGAGAATTTCTAAGCCTAAAACTAAAGGAAGAAAATATGCTATGTGTAATATATGGATTATAGACACATTTGGCTACATAAAAATTCATAGCATCTAAGAGACCATGAATATTTGAGACAAATCAGACACTGAAAAAAAGTACTACTGTAAAATATTTGACAAGGGACTTGTTTTTAAGTTTTATAGAGTCCTTTCCAAGCAATTAATGATTAAAATCTAATGAAAAGTTATAAGTGCTTCAATTAAATAATTAACAAAATGAAAAATTTAAATACTCAAAGAATTTATAGAATTTTGTTCAGTCTCACAGAGACTCAAAGAAAAGTCTGTTGATTCTAAGATCATCTAGAGTCCAATATCTCCATCAAAGTTTTCTTTTTTTTTTAAGTTTTCTTTAATCCAGTGTCATCCAATGTATCTCCTGTGTGTGACCAAAGTCATGTTAATAATTGCTGAAACAGAGAAATCAAAATACAACATATACCGGTACAAATTCCTGATGACGGATGTGACCAATATGTATATCTAAAATGTACCAATAAACTTAATTAAAAAATGATTGCCAAAATATATCAAGTGAAGTATATGCAAACAAGTCCTCCATTTGTATTCCTCAGAACATTTAAAAGTAACTGCCAACTAGAAATATCCAGATGATCAGATACCGAGATCATTAAACACGGGAGGCATCCATGTGATGGAATATAACCTAGAAGCTGAAAATTGTGTCGCAGAAATGCCACACACTAAGGATGGTTTGGGTGAAGAAAGTGAATTATAAAGCGACAGCGCACCTCTGAAGTGTACAGCTGTGTGCGCAGACGCTGTGCGTGTGCGTGCGTCACACCTGCAGAAACAGCCTGCTTGCCGTCACTCCCGCCTGACCCAGGCTTGAGGGGAGCCACTCCCGCCAGTGCCTTGAAAGGGCCTGTGGTTTGCCTTCAGTGGCCTTTTGAAGAGTCACTTTCGCTGCGATTTGCCTGGAGTGCTGGCCTGGGCTTCTTCTTTAATTCCAGCCACGGGACCAGGTGGGCTGCAGCCTGTGCGGAATGGGGTGGCTGCCTGTCCCAACCTTGTGAAGGTTCTGCCCCCCTGGTCAGCGTGGCTCCACACGTTAGGAGATGGGCAGCGGGCCCCCAGCGGGGTGGGTGGCAGGGTTCAAGCGGATGCCTGCGAGATGGGTCACTGTGTGATCCTCTCTTCCTCAGCACCATTAAGGCTGGAGGAAAGTTACCGGAGACTGAGAAGTCTGTGCACAGCTTCACAATCCGAACGATCTTTAAACGTAGCAGATTTAGAGAGAAATAAAAAGCAGTATCTCGAGCAAAATATTTCTTTATTTCAAATGGAAGATTTAAAACACAAACTCTTCACCTCAAATACCAATATTGAAATTATTCTGCAATTTACTACTATGGATGTACTTAAAGATTCTGATGTCTGGGTTATCGTGCCTTTGTTGCCTTTGTCACCAGTACTTTTCCGGGTCCCCTGGCATAAAAGATGGATGGGAATTCAGCACACCTTCAAAATTACAAGACCTGTCCCAAGAGGAGTATTGTGTCTGTATGTCCTGTGATTGATATTCAGTAGCAAATTTGTTGATAACTATAACAGCATTGAACAGAAAGTTTTGACCATGTACAAGTTTTTGGTCTCCTTTCTTCCTTTCTTTTGTCTTTGTTTTTTGGTGGTACTGGGGATGGAACCCAGGGCTTTTTTTTTTTTTGCAACATAATCTCATTAAGTTGCTAAATTGCCCAGGCTGGCCCTGAACTTGTGATCCTCCTGCCTCAGCCTCCCAGCGAGCTATGACTGTAGGTGAGAGGCATCATGCCATGCTCATATGTGACAGTTAGTGTTGACTGCCAACTTGATTAGCTTGCAAGATGCCTACGACATTAGTAGAGCACACTTCTGGGGAGTCTGGGGTGTGATTTTGGGACTACATAGATCTGGTCCCTGATACCCTCTTTTCTGGTGCACTGTCTCCGTTCTCTGCTTCCTAGCTGCTGTGAGTTGAGCAACTTTCCTCTCCCGTTCCCTTCTGCCATGTTTTTATTTTGGAGCCTGCAATCTATGGACTGAACCCTCTAAAACTGTGAGCTAAAATAAACTTCTCTTCCTGTGAATTGTAGGTATCAGGTATTGTGTCCCAGCATCAGAAAAGCTGACTAACGTACCAGGACAGAGCTAATTGTCTCCTAACTGGTGACTTTTTGCAATTCAATTTTTCACTTGGAAGGGACATTTCGGTAGCAAGTACAAACTTTTGATTTTGGATTTTAAGATAAATCTGAGTTTATCTTGCTAAAAGTATCAAAAGTACATAAAGTAGCATGAAACATATTTGCATTTATGTTTCTATTTATTTTCTGTTAATTCTCCCCAGAGGCAGGGTAATAAAGTTGTATTTATTAAGCTAAAAACATTAAAGGGAAGTCAAAGCATGGGTTTGAATCTTTATTATAGAATTTTATAATTTTAGACAATTCAATAAAGACCTCCATTCCCTCAGTATTTCTTTGTTTGCTAACTGACAGGCTGGAAGGTAAATTGATAAGAGGTTTTATTTGATGTGTTCTATAAAGTCTGCATTAAATTAGATACCACTTAATTTGGATTGTTTTCTAGCTATTGTTTTTATTATTATTGACTGTGAAAATGATGAAATGCAGCATCTCAAGTTATAGATGTGAACAGTGCAGCTCAGCATTTTAATAAAAGTGCTTGAGCATCTGTTGGCACCCAGCGTCTTTACGTGCCCCACACAGAGAGGGCTATATAGAGAGTGATGTATTGCATGGGCTGCTTCTGCGGAGAGGCATGATCTCGGCACGGGACCTCAGAGACTTTCTGTCCTGTAATATAGATGAAGAGATGACTTCATTCCCTTCCTGAAATCGAATTCAACGAGTCTTAGTCCCTCATTTTTGTTCGTGTAGTGTCTAGTGGGGAGTGACTACATTAGCCTGGTCACAGCAGAACTGTCCCATTGAAGATGAAGGAGGTCTGGTATTTCAGCATGATTTCTGGAGAGAAGGATAATGAGGTAAATGGGGGGATTCAAGAGCCAGAATGCTGGGGTTTCAAGTCCATGTTCTGTTCCTTAGAGGCAAATCCTAAGGTGTTGAACCCAGGCCTCCTCACAGGAAACAAGATAGCACCTCGGTGTCCTGCCTGCCTGCAGTGCGTGGGCAATGCCTTTTATCCATTACAGTGAGGGTGGGAAATGCTGGTGTCCTGAAGCCATGGCCCTAAGCGAAGACTCGAGCCCAAGGTTGTCAGGACATCTGTGCCTCCAGCGACAGAGCAGCCACAGAGCTCCGAGCTCAGCCTGGGCTTTCAGAACTTTTCTAATCTCCTGTGGGGGTTCACCACTTTCTTTGCATATTCTTCTCTGTCTCTTTTCTCAGCTGGATGGCAGCAGCTGTTTGAATAATAAAATTACATGGATGTATATTTCAGAATAAAGAAGGAGGCTAGGCTGATAGGGAAGGAAGAGTAAAAGAGAAAGGGTAGTTTAGGACTTAGAATAAATGAAATCAGCGGGGGAGACAGGAGAGAAGAGGAGAGACAGACAGACACAGAGGTAGAGACAGAGACAGGGACAGGGACCTGAGTGGAGAAGGACCGAGAGGTGCTTCCAGCCCCTCAGTACCTACTGCTTTCCAAGCATTGCCTTAGAAGCAGGAGAGGCTTGGAAACGGCATGAGGAGAGGACTGGAAAATTCACTCTCTTTCTTTTACTTTTTTGGGGGAAGTACGGGTATCGGAAGCTAACCCAGGGCCTTCACACTAAATTACAGCTTAGCTCTGTTTTTAAGTTTTATTTTTGGTCAAGGTTTCACTGACTTGCTAAGTTTCCCAGGCTGGGCTCCAATTTGCAATTCTGCCACAGCCTCCCAGAATGTTGGGCTCCTTCTGATGGTCGTCCTCACTCTTGAATTCCTAAAGCAGCTCAAGGTAATTTGATTTTCATTCCAGGGAATTTTAGTAATCATGTAGGACCACTAGGAGTAGCCTGAGGACAAAGTGAGAGAAGCTAGAAGAGCTGCGGGACCAGCCTGAAGCCTGAGATGTGTTCAGCCCAAGAAACGGAGTTCTCCTCACAGTATAAACATATGGACCCTGCTGGGTTAATAAACTGCATTATTTTCATCTTTTACATAACATTTATATAACATGCACAACTTCTGTGAATCACCTTAATGTCCACAGATGTACACATGTCCCTAAGGGAAACCACCTCCTAAGTGCTAAATGGATTGTGATAATTGCACTATTTGTATTAGTAATTGACTTAGATGACAGGGAGTAGCAGACCAAATTAGAAATTGTTAATTGGCCCATTAGTAACTTAGGAAAGTGGAAAAAACCCTTACACCTTGCATTTTTGTCTATTTGACTATAGGAGAAAATTCAGGTTTTCTAAAATGAAAAAAAAAAAATCAAAGTAGTGTGCTGTAAGTAGAATAAGTAAGAGATGTTTCCCAAGCTTTTGGGTTTCTGTTTCGCGTTAAATAAGTTTTGCCCTATTTCTGATCAGATTTAGATAGATACTCAATAGATGTATTGATTCAGCATAAGACTCCTACCTGTCTGGCTGTCCCTGGCTCAGGAGGGACGGGGAGGGCTTCTGAGCACCAGCGGAGGTAGAGCCTGTAGACTTAGAGACTTGTGTGAGCTGCAATTCACACCCTCCTCCACGTTCACTGTCATCCTAGCTAAGTCCTGGAGCTCTTGTGTCCCTGATGCATAGGCACGAGGAGATAAAACGAGGGTGTTATGAAGATTGCGTAGAATAATGCTTGAAATGCTTCTGGATATTTGCTAAGTACACATACGCATTGATCTCATGATTAGCAATGCCAGTGAAGATAATTGTAAGAATACTAAGACTATTGGTAAAATTCAAAGGTAAGAAAGAAAACAACCTAATCAAAAAAGAGCAAAATGTATGAGCAGACAGTTTACTAAAGAAGATATACAGGTGACCAATAAACACATGGAAAGATGCTTAGCATCATATGTTTTTAGAGAAATGCACATTAAAGCGATTAATACCCTATTCTTACTGGAATGATGAAAATCTAAACATTGGCAACACCGAATACTGGTGAGGCTATGGAGCAGCAAGAACTCTTATTACAATGACAGATGCTCTCAAGAGATGGTTTGGCCATTGTTTTGCAAAGCTAAACATCTGCAAAGCTACCACAGACCCAGGAATTTCACTCCAGCCTGGAGGTAGGGAAAGGTCATTAACTAACTTAGTGTATTCTATCATCAGTTATTTTCTTGAGAGTTAGTGTTTTAACTCTATCCTTTTTCTTGTGTTTGGTTTTACATTGCTAAGCTAACGAGATGCAGGACTTGTATTAGCTCTTGAGTTAGTGCATGTGCTGTGTGCTTCACATCCAGCCGACTCCGTCTCAGGCCTGTCTCTTTCTGACTGCCTACTTACAAGCTGAGTGACTAAACCAACTTTTATAAGGGGATAAATCTGCTGTGATAAGCAGAATTTTTGGTAAACCTAAAAATACTCTCAAAAGATAAAGCTATTAATGCAAAGATTAAAAACATTTTCGAAATGATTTTATAAAAGACAGTTGGATCCAAAGTATTGGCAGTTGAACCTGTACAGACATCTCAAAGCACTAGCTAGTGCTTCCTAAATTAAGAGAATATGGTTGGAAACGCTGAAATGAGTATCTGCTCAGACAGTCAGCTAAGTGCAGCATAGGTGGGCTGAAATGTTTCATACATAAAAACGAAATGACCATTGGTGATGTCCTTGCTGCCCACACAATGAAGCAGAAAGGCTATGTTGGCAGAATGCTTTGGGAACTGCTTTACAGAATAAGCAGCCCTTGAGTCTTAAACACGTGCAATGGCTCAGAAATGGATAAGCAGGTGAAACACGCACTGCAGGTAAAGAGCAGGAGGCACAGTGTCGCGCAGGATAAAACATCATGGTGCCCTGGGACAGAGCAGTGTTTTCATTTGGCCATGGCATCAAATAAGGTGCCCAGCACAACCGAGACTGTAGAAAGAAGGCCCTGTGTGTCACCCCTGTCTCTCAACTTAGCAGTCAAATCAGGCTGGCAAATTTGATTTTGAATGGCCAGATTTTTTTTAAATGCATTTGACTTTGTGAAAAGACAGTCTCTTGCAACTAATCAGCACAGCAGTTAGCACAAAAACATTCTCAGATGATGGATGGGTGGATGGAAATGTTCGTGTTCTGATAAAACTTTATTTATAAAACCAGGCAGAGGATCAGGTTTGGCCTGTAGGCCATTGTTTGTCAATGCCTGTTTTATACCAAAAAGAGCTAAAAAGGAGTCTTAATCAAATTGTAGTTGAACACAGTCTATGAGGAGGAAAAAATATATAAAATAAGGGTTTCATTTGGCTTTCTGGCTAATCTTAACCTGAAAGAGTAAAGCTTTACTGAGGGAGCAACTGTAGGAGAAGAGAAAGCTGATGAGCAGAGCATGAGGAAGCCAGGCATAGGAAGTCAGCTGCCCCTCCCCACCCTCAATAGGATGCAGAGGAGACAGGGGCAGCCAGCCGCTTAAAAGAGAACTCTTAGCATTGAAGCACACTCACACACACATGCACACGTGTACACACACACACACACACACACACACACACACACACACATTAGGGCCACTGCATTGCTGCACTACATAACATGAATCCCCCTACCAGGAACTTTAAATCGCCCCGTGTGTAGTGTGTAGCGCTCCTCCTAATCAACCTATGAATCCCAGAGATGCGGCCCTGTGAGTGACAGGTGGGCCCACTCAGAAGCACTCACGTGGGCTGTGGCATCAGGGCGCTGTGGCCTGGAACCCGGCTACCACCACCCAGACAGCCAGTCGGGTTGTGACAAGCGCCAGCTGTGCGCTGGGTGGGGCAGTGCTTCCTAAGCACAGGAAAAAGAAGCCAAGGACCAAGGCCGGTAAGTGTCTGCCTGTCCTGTACCCCCACTTCTCAGAGCAGCTGTCTCCCCTTTCCCTCTTCTCAGATAAAGAGTCTTCCTCTTACACCGTGTTTCCCTAATTCCTTCCTGGTGTGGACCTCTCAGTCCTGGACCCTGGCTGGCTGTGGGGCAGAGGTGGGATGCACACACCAGGTGCAGCAAAACGCTATTATTGACAGTCATCCGAGGGTACAGCAGGTGACAGCAGGACTGGGGAGAAGAGGCGGGGAAAGACTTAGACAGACCGGGTCTGTAGGTAGAGAAGCTCGCACCCCAGGCCCGGGGTGGGAGTGGGGTGGGGGGTGGGGTGGGAATCGCCTCCAAGACATGAAGGCGGTGTTGTGAAGAGAATGCGGTAAATAAATAGCCGAGGATTAGTGTGCCTGGGAGCTGGGAGTCAGGGCTACTCCAGCTTCGGCAACACAATGCACTGCGTTCCTCCGCTGAGTTCAAATAAAATAAAATAAAATAAAATAAAATAAAATAAAATACATTTAGTAGAAAGACACTTGGTTTAGTTTTCAGGTTCCTCAGGTTCATCCAGAAATCTGAGTTACTACTACATAATTCAGCCAACGATGGCCTTCGGGTTGTTTATTTCTTCACAGCAGGCTGAGATCCATTAACTCAAAATCCGAGAGTGCCAAACTCTAATTTTCACAAACGGAATTGTGTTAAATATAGCCCAAACAAGCAGATTTCTATCCAGTCGAGCCTGCCGGGTTTTTGCATGCTTCACAAAACAGCGCTCAACATCTGCTAGTAGCTCAGAAAAAAACCCAGCTCGGCGACCCGCAGACTCCCAGCGGGGCTGCTGCAGCAGCACCAGAACCCAGAACCCCGCTCCAAGCCCTCTCCCACAGAGGCCCCTCGCCCTGCCTCCCCAGGGCCTCCGCCTGAGGGGCTGGTCCACGCCTGCAAACCTTTCAAAACCCGGCCCAAGTTTAGCGGGTGCGCTACCCCCCCTAGTGGTCACCTTGTTCCTCGGTCAGTTCTCAAACCCTTGAAGGTCCCAGGGCTCCTATGACACACGTCAGATTTCTTGGTTTAGGTGGGACGCTGGGTGTTAAAGGAGTGGGTGATATTTCTGAGAGCGGCCACAGAGAGCAAGAAGAGATTCAAGATAAAAAGTTAGTATGCCTCAGAAAACGTCAATGCACTATGGTAAAAAAAATAGATGAGAAACAAACAAAAATTACTAAGGTGGAAACAGCCAGTTGAAAACAGTATAAAAAAGGAGAAGTCTCGAGATGAAGTAACAGCCGGCATCCAATTCCACAGAGGCTGTGTAAGCCAGGCACTGAGCCACCTCACGGGATTGGGTATCAGGGTCTCCTCATACACAGCAGGAGAGGCTTCAGTGGGACCGACCGCTGTGGACGGAACAGAGAGCTGACTGCACCCGAGAAGTGACAGGAAGCGGGGAGGAGCTCTGGGGTGCCGGGCAGAGCTGATGCCCAGGAAGCAGCCTGCAGTGGCTGCTGCACCGCACAGGTGTCCACGAGGAGAGGGCCGCAGCCAGCACTGCCACCACGACCACGGCCACGCGTGGTATTCTCAGCTGTCTGCAGACGTCCAGAGACGACAGGGCGGGAGAGAGGGTGTTCCCAAGGAGGAGGATTTTAAGAGCAGGAGAAGTCTTGGTTAGACAAAGGCACAGAACTTTTATAGATCTTGGTGAGCGTGTGTTTCGGTGTGTTGAATCATAATGTTTACACTGGCAGAGAAAAACACGAATCTGAGACTAGATCATTGCCCTAAAATATAGATAATTTAAAAGGTGTGGGTTTCCAAAGAGTGCAGTTTGTAGGAGTGCAGAAATGCGGGTCGAGGGAGCTGTGTGGGCAGAATGATAGGAAAGGCCGTGTCTAGTGCCCTGTCTGGTGCTGGATGTGATGTCAGCTCTGATCTGGCTTGTGCGTCTGGCGTTTCTGAGCTGGTTGATTGTGGATGGGTGACTTGTTGCCTCTGTGCTCAGATGAATGATAAAACAGACAAATCCACGTATCAGGGGATTCCTTGGTATCACACTCTGTCCAGATAACAGGTCTCGATGGTGGAAGGCCTGCGGAATGTTATTTCATACCACTCTCAAGTCTTCTTGTACAATAACACAGACACATTCAAGTCAATGGTTTTTCAATCCTGATTGCTTACCATAACTTCTTACAGAGCTCTTAAAAAATGCTGTGTGTATGTTTTGAATTCTCCAAAGTTACAAAAGGCACCATACAATGGTGCCTTGGTTTGTGAATTTAATTCTTTCCACAATTCTGTCGCCAGCTGAATTGAATGAGAATGGAATCAATTTTCCCCGTAACTTCAACATTGAATCTAACCAGTGAATTTGATTCAGTTCTCGTCCAATTCAGTTTGTGACCAAATAGTGTTCCAGAATAGTGGAAAGAATTATGTTCATGAGCTGAGGTATGACTGTATTTTAAAAATGAAAACAAAGAAGTGAGTCTTGAGTGGGATTTCACTAACAAAATACTAAATAAACTAAGGAGAGGAAGTTCCTGGATTCGTGTGAGGTGGCGTTCGAAGACTGTAGGGACGGCAGAGCGCAGGACGCCTATGCTGGAAGGCAAACACGCACCCGCTGCCACCTGGGGCTGACGGCAGACAACAGAGGTAAAGACGTGTGGGAAGCTTGGCAGGAAACACGAGGAAAAGGGTTTCCCGGAAAACCGACAAAAGAAAAAATCATCTGCGCCTGGCGGGAACTTAGAAAGGCACACGCAGGCCTGTGGCAGAACACGTGCTCGGAAAAGAGCTGGCGCGGCCGAGCACTGGCCTCCCACTGACCTCTGGGCTCCGCGTCTGCACAAAGCAAAGGCCAAGCTGGGGCCGGCACAGCTGTGCATCCCAGGGGTGCCGCGACGGTGGCGAACCTCGGAGACCGGAAGGAAAGACACGAAAGCCGTTCCAAGTGCAGAAGAAGAAATAGTATCTCTGTTCACAGCCGACAGGAGCTTCTATGTAGAAAATTCTGAAGAAGGCATTTCAAAAATGTTAGAACTAGTACATGAGGTAACTATGATATGGGATACAATCTTATTACATAAAACCAATAGTATTTCTATACATTGGAAAAGAACAATCTAAAAATGAGGTTAAGAAAAATATTTTGTCTGTAGTAGCTTCAAAAAGAATAAGATACTTAAGAATAAGTTAAAAATGGGCCAGGGATTTATCTCAGTGGCACAAGTGCCTGGTAGGCCATGAGTTTGATCCCCGGTATCACACACACACACACACACACACACACACACAGAATACATCAAAAAAAAAAAAAAAAGAAAAAAAGCAAAACATGGGCCTTGAAACCTAAAAAATACAGTTGAAAGAAATTAAGATGATCTAAAAGAATGGAAAAATACCCCATTCTCATGAATCCGAATATTAACATTAAGACAGCAATCTCCCTCGCATTGTTCCAAAGGTCCACTGTAATCACTGTACGAATCTCAGCTGATTTCTTTGTAGAAACTCACAAGCTGATTCTACACTCTATAAAGAATTCCAAGGGATCCAGAGTAACTAAATCAATTTTGGCAGGAGCAGTGTGGGAGGATTTTATCCGGATTTTCAAAAGTTACAAAGCAGTCATAAATAAGACAGTGTGTATTGACATAGAGGTAGTCGTATAGACCAGTGGAACAGTACTTGGGTACAGAAACAAACTGACACATCTACGGTCAACTGGTTTTGGGTAAAATGGTGAGAATAGATTTTTCAACAGCTGTGCTCTGGGAACTGAATTTTCACAAGTGAAACCACAGAGGTGGACCCCTGCGTCACACCACATGTGAGCCAAGTACATGATGGTTCACTCGGGAGCCCCCCCCCCGCTCACACAGGGTGGGGATTCTAAAGTGTCAGCCTGACTACTTCTCAAGCTGTGGAGCACCGCCAAGTCTGATGGTTTACCTGTGGTTGGGTTTTAGGAGATACTGGCAGCACTTCCGGAGAACTTCATATGATCATATGATCATGTTCACCCTCTTTTTGTTCTTTTCCACATTGCAAGTTATATTGCTGGAATAAAATACCTTAGTTAAGTGAATGAGTCTCCGAGACATTAATTAGCAATATTTCTTCTATCTTTTGCATTCATTTGAGTTAATATCTGCACACTACTTTGGACAGCATAATGTACATTCCTCCTCTTATGAAATTCTCACCAAATCTCTCTAAGGTGAGTAAAAATTACCCTTGAATTTATAGAGGACTGAGGCTCACAGGAGAGATGATTTCCTTAAAGTCATAAAGTTAGGAAATCAACTGTCCTTCAACCACTGATCCATGGCCCACCTTCCAGGATTCACTGGCAGGACAACTTGTATGATTCTCTTTAGCTGAGAAGCATTTTGCATAAGAAATGAAGTAATGATAAACAGGGTCTTTATAAAAAGCAAGAGAAAGAAGGGCACAAAACGAACTTTGCCTCCTTTCTCTGAGCTCCGTCCTGAGAAAAACTTTCTTGGTCATTGCTGTATTCAATCTCTGAGTATCTCCACAGAAACTAAAGGGCTATGTCATTACTTCTTGATACGTCCAAATATTTCTCTGAGGAACGAAACTTTAACCCCTTAAGCAATAGCTGTGACTCTTCTTCCTTCTTCTATTACATTTTTAAATTATTCCATTAAAGATAAATTGTTTACAAATTTTTTTGTTTCATTACTTTTAAATATTGTTCATCTCCTCGAGGAAATTAGAAAAAGGAATTTCCTGGTCACGGTCTTGTATTTTCTGCCCTTGCCTCTTCTCTGCCCTGCACTGTGCTGCCCTTCTGTCTCCACGGCTTCTTACGGCCCCACCCTGCTGGGATCCGCAGTGAAGTCTCCTGTGGTTTACTCATGGTTGGATTTAAAAGCTAACAACAACAATAATGACGAGATTCTGAGTATGCAAAATTATTCGTTATAACTCAAATAAGGTAGAAGATTCAGAAAGACTGGAATGAAATTCCATGTCTATAACTATGCCCCCCATCAAAGAAAAGTACTGTGTGTATTCAGGATGAGTTTTCTTGTCAAAATAGACTGCCTGGGTCATGTAAATTCACACCGCATCCTCTTTAGCTTCTTATCTGTGCTATGACTTTATTGTACAGTTTCTGCTCTGTTTTGCTCTGGAAATTTTTCCTTTCTCTCTCTTTTTAAAAAAATATTTAATTGATGCGGTAGTATACATTCATGTGTGCAATGTGATGATTTTCATAAATACACGCCTCCCGTGAGAGTCGGGGCTGTGTCCTGAAACATGCCCCCCGGATGGTCAGCTCTTCGGCTGCACTCCTGTGAGTCTCGCTCTAGATCAGCACCCCACAAGGGTTGGCACCCCATCTGCCAATCCTGGGCTGCTCAAGCCGGCAAACAAAACATAAGACCTCAAAATACAACCCAGCTGTCCATGCACACATTTGGGGAGCACATAGCCTGTTCAGCTGCCGACGGGCTGGACAAAAAGGGGGGCCTCTGTGGTAAGTGTGTTCCCCAGCACATGAGGCTGGCCCCTGGGCCACTCCACTCCCGGGATGGGATGGTGACATGCCGACCCAGTCCTAGTCAGATTTGTCCCAGTCCACTGTGTGTGTACAGGCATGCAAAGCACTGTGTACCACTGCTAAGTATTCCCCAAGAGAATATTGGCTTTCAGCTCTTTTTCACAGTGATGACCAAAATCCAATGGGGTACTTTCACTTTTATGGTTGTTGTCATACGCACAAATCCAACACTGTCTACACTCACTGGTAGAGTCACAGCAGAGTGGGGTCAGTGATGCCCAGGGCTTGCACCTGTGTGATTGCCCTCTTCATGTCTGAATTGAAAACCAGCTTCTGCTGTCTGTCTAGTTCCTTGTCCCTTTCTTCTGGGTCACCTATAATGGCATCAGGAATTACGTTTGTCTTACTCCACCACATGGTACCTAAGAGTTTGACAGACGAGCCAGGTCCTGGACCTTGTCTTCATATGCAGCCCACCCCAGGCCAAGCAGAGCTCCCTTCGGGCTGTGTATGGCGGCTTCCAATCTGCAAGGCGATCAGAGGTTGACATGATATCGTCAATAGAATGAACCAGTGACACAGCATGGCTTGGTCCAGGTGACCAAGTCCTGAGCCCCCAGCCCATGACACAAAGATGGGCTATGCAATAGCCTGTGGCAATACCTGGAAGGTCCATCACCTGCCCCCCAGGTGAAGGCAAGTTGGTCCTGACTGCCAGCAGCGGGGTGAGGGATCCATCCAATCCGCATACCAGTCATCCAGCGCCTCCCACCGGCTTCTGCGTGGGTCAGATTGAGCTGAGCAGCCCTCAGCGTGTCCACCCCCAGGACATATTCAGTGACTGGGGAAATGGACATCACGGGGTGCGGAGCCAAGCGCCTGATACCCAGCATCACCTGGTTCTCCTCGAGAGGATGAGGGACTTCCAAGGCGGCTTGCAGCCTGGGGACGACTGGAGAGGAGACAGCCCAGAAGTCTTCTCCTCGGAGCCCTGATGTCTTGGAGCCAGGCCTCCTGAGTCCAGAACTGGCCTAGCTCCAGTGACACCCAGTGAGAGCAGCCTCGGCTCTCCTGGTGCCCTGTCATCAGGAGACCTGTGGCCTCTCTGCTCCAGCACCTCACAGCTGGCTCCGGGTCACACCTGAAGCCTGACCTTGGTGCTGAATCTGGCACCCTGGGCAGCGAATTGGCTCCTACACCAGCTGCCAGGCATGTACCCCTGGATGCCACGGTGTCCATTTCCCAGGCAAGGCTGTCTTTCTCTTACCCATGGTTCAGCCAGCAGCCAGGAGGTTCCTCCAAATCTGGACTGACCTTCAGTCCCACAGGCCCTCCGAGGGGGCTTGGCCCACTGGGCTGGGACCCATCCACCTTTTGTTTCACGTGTTTCACTGGCTCCTGTAACTCCACGGCTGTGCGGGGACTATAGGGGACCCGCCACCCTGAGCTAAGGGCTCCTCTACCTCTCCCTTCTGGCAAACAGCTGGCCTGGCAGCAACACCAGGGAGCCCTCTCGGAAACGGGGTCTCAGGCTTCAGGAGACACTGCAGGAAGAGGCAGTGCTTCCTGCGCTCCGCAGCACAGCCTCCGTGGGGTGCAGCTGTCGTTCCAGGTCCTCCTCAGTCCACTGCGCTGGGATGGGCCCCTGGTGCGGCCAGTGGGACGCACTGTGTCTCTGTCCTCATCTGGCAGCCGGGCTGGCTGCAGCGGGGGCTGCTGGGTTCTCGGCACTGACCTCACACTGGTAGGAGGTGGTGGGGGCTCACCCTGGTGCCTGCGGCCAGCCGCTGTGCTTCTGTGTACTGCCCCCTGCATCCTGCTGGCTACCGCTGCCCTCATCATCCGTGGGCAGGACTCTTCCCAATGCCACCACCTGGGTAGGGCAGGGCTGGTGCTGGCCAGAGGGTGGGCTCAGGGCCCTGCTCTCAGTGGCTCCACCTGCGGATTTCACCTGCTTCTGCTGTTTGCCTTTCTCGGATTTCTCCTTGAGTCCCTCTCATTAGGTTTGGCCTTCCAAGATGCTCTCTACAAGGCAGGGTCAGGGGAGGCACGCTGGCACCCTGGGCTCTCTCTTGTGGTCAGGCGATGTTTCCACAGACACCAGGGGCACACACCTCCCATCCTACTGACCGTGCTCATCCTGCCGACCCCACTCATTCCACTAGGCCACTGGTTGGGGCCAGAGGGCAGAAGGAATATTTTCACATGTGAGGTCCCCCCAAAAGTGGAGCAGAACAGAAATCAACAAAACAGCAGGCGCGGGTCTCTGCTATCCAGCTTGTATGTATTAGCTGCTTTCAAGCTTGCTTTCTTCTGCACTGTCATAATCTAGTGCATGCACAGTGGTCTACGCCAAGTCATGTGTACGTAAGTGTATCCCACTGTGTGCTTGTGCCAAACAGCAGGGCTGTGTCCTTTCGCAGCCTCAGACACCCCAGCCTTCGATGCAGTCCTGAAGCGGCTCCCCACAGGGAGGAAGCAGAGCTCCTGGTAGCCAGGAATATGTCTTAAGTAGGCTACACACAAAGGCTCTTTGTCCAGGAGTTTTTAGGGGTTAGAAGGGAGCTGGGGCCCTTGGTGACCCATACGCTCTCTGTCCTCCAGGAAACAGCATGGTTTTCAGTGTCCAGGCTGTGCAGTAGTCACGCAGTGCCTTCTCAGGGTCCATGTACCCTGGGGCCAGTGGCCAGCCTGTCATGCTCTGGGGGCGCCCTGAGCATCGAAAGGATATGGCAGCTGATTTGATCGGCCCTCTGGGGTTTGTGACTCAGAAGAGTCTACTTGGGGCAGCTGTTCTCACTACCTAATAAGACCTTTTTATTTTCAAAAATAAATTTTAAGAAGAGTTTGATTGCCCTATGCTCTTTTTTTTCAGTTTTTCTGTTATTTGTAGCATGTATACTTATTGTACAATGCTCTATCTTGGATTTTTCCAGATACACAAAAAGGTAAGCTTTGGTCTTTTGGTTTTATTTATTTATTTTCTATTTTTATACTTTTGGGGAGGGGACTGGCAGCAGGGACAGGGATGGAGAAGGAATTTTGAACTACACCCTCCTCTTTGGGTCTCAAATAAAAATATTTGCTCACCCTCTTTTTGCCTCAGAAGTACAGCTTCATGTCCATCTGTTCATGATGCTCTCCTAAGGCTTTCTCCTTGTATGGTGGACTCCATTACGAATTCTTTTATTGTTATCTCTTTGGATGTCACCCTGGAGGAGGTGCCTGTTTGTTTCTGGTCTAACAACTCACGCTAGAATTCTTGTAAAATTAACAGTTATTGCGTCAGTATTTTCAAGGCTATGTTGCTTAGCCTATGGCATAGATTATGTCTTAACTGTCTTTATTGCAGACAGACTTTCAATTAAATACAAAGTGCCTGTTCCCCTCAAATTTCCATTTTGAAGGCTCAGAAATACGATTCTTCTGAGTGTGTGACGGACAGAGAAGTGACATGGGGGTGTCCTAAGTGAGCCAAATCATCGCGTTTCATAATAACAAATCAGTGCATCTTTAATAGTGCACGTAAGACAGAGACTGTGAATGTATTACTAAGTACAATAAAAGGATATACAGAAGAGTGACTTAAAAGCATTTTCCCCTGGGATTGGGATTGTCTGTAGGGAGTGCTGAGAATGTCTTGCTGTTGATTTTAAATTCTCATATACTTTTGCAGTTTTTGCACATGTCTATTTTCGAGTTTTCCGTTTTTAGCTTTCTTAGCGGTCCTATCACTAGCTCTAAACAATATGCTCTGGTCCTGTTTTTCACTTCCTCGGTATTAGACATCACCTGCTAGGCGCAGTGCAGCATCTCCATGGCGAGTTTGTTGGTCCTTCCTGCCCTGGCCCTTACAGACCCTGTCCATCGGGGTAGCTGCCGGGGTTGCTTTTGTTCTTTTCCTCGCTTTCCCCTCTTAGTCTTTCTCCTTTTCCATTTCCTCCTCTCTTTTCCTTCTTCTTTCTTCATCTCCTTCTTTCTTTCCTCCTTCTTCTTGCCTGGAACTGTCTCAGAAAGCCAGGACGCCAACGTGAGGAAAACGGGCTGAGCGGGTGGGGTGCTCTGGGGTGATACTGGGGTCCTCCCTATGCCTCCCCGCGCAGACTCGGCCAGTCCAGCCCGCACTGATGGGCAGGAACCAGGTCTCCTGCCTCCGGCCAGAGCAGCCTAGGTGACACCCTGGTGAGAAGAGGAAGGGGCCCCGCCCCTCTGGTGAGAAGGGGAAGAGGCCCCGCCCCTCTGGTGAGAAGGGGAAGAGGCCCCGCCCCTCTGGTGAGACGGGGGAGAGGCCCCGCCCCTCTGGTGAGAAGGGGAAGAGGCCCCGCCCCTCTGGTGAGACCGGGGAGAGGGCCCGCCCCTCTGCCTCCTTTCCCGTGCCTGCCCAGAGCTCCCCTGGGATCAGCTAAGGCTTCTGCACAATGGAATCGCGTTTCAACCTTTTTTTTTTGCTCTGACCTGCTTCCTTCAGTGCCTTAGACCAGTTGATCCTGCCGGAACTCAAAACATGATCGTCGAAAGCAGGGCCTTTGGACTCAAGGCAACAGGAAGGCCTAGGAAATACCTCGGGCCTAGGTCCTCCAGCCTTCTTCACTTCTTCGCTTGCCCTCCCCCCTAGTGCAGGGAGGAGTTTCTCTCTGATGTCTCCAAAATGCTGAAGACTGGATACATCAGAGATGCACTGAGAGTCTTCCTGCTTGTGCCCGTGCTGTCATGGTTACCTTGCAGAAGAGGAGGCTAGAAGTCAGAGCAGGAGGCTGGAGGTTAGAGGAGGAGGCTGAAGGTCAGAGCAGGAGGCTGGAGGTCAGAGCAGGAGGCTGGAGGTCAGAGCAGGAGGCTGCAGGTCAG
>PVJX010001348.1:0-33957 GCA_004027295.1 Dolichotis patagonum
GATGTGGCCCTTGGTGGCTACGTTGCTGCTGGGCTCTTGGTGCTTTGGTGAGTGGCTCCCGCTCCCCCAGTCTCAGGGCTGCATCCTTCGCCTCGGCCGCCCCCGCAGGCGTGTGCCCGGAGCGGGTGGCCGGGCGCGGGGTACGGGAGCCCCGTGCTCCCGGGGCGCAGACGCGGGAGGGCCCCGCGGGTCGCCGAGCACCCTGCTGCTTCCTTCCTCTTATCTCTCCCCCGCTGGTTGACAGCGGGCTCCTCTCCTTCACCCCGTCCGCCCCTCCACATGCAGCCAGGAGGAAGACTGGAGACCGCGCCACCCGTGCGAACAGAAACTGGGAAGAAGGGGGGCGAGGGGCGGTTGTGTCTCGGGCCCCTGGTTTCTCACCTCGCCGCCTCAGTGTGGCCACGCGTGGGGGTTGGGGGCGGGAGAGGGGACGGCCCGGGCGCCCGGCGATGTGCGTGCGCCTTTGGGTGAAGTCGACCAGAGGGGCTTTGCCCGACCGCAGGGGCGTCGAAGCCGAGGGGCTGAGAAGGACCGGGTTAAGTTTCCTTTCTGACCCAGCATCCATTGAAGGATTCTCTGCTGGTGTATTTTGTTGTTGTAAGCGTCCTAGAAACTCCTCGTGACCCCTCCACACCCTATGGAGCTCTTAAATGCGTTCCAAATGTAGGTTGAAGTTTTCCCACTGTATTTGGGGAAACCGTTTTAAGAGTTGCCTAGATTTCTCCTGAAATATAAAGATAGTACCTTCGAGTCAAAACATAGGGCAGTGGAATGGGATTTCTAGTAGTGTCTTTTAAAGCCAGTACCCCACCCCATGTCTTCAGAATCCGTTTCTTTTTTTAAAAACATGTGCTTCTGTAAAAATTGAAAAAATAGGAATTTTCGTGGCTGTAAAAACTGAAAACAAAATAGGAATTTTCGTGCTGTACCATGCCTGTCACACTTCATATCTGTAGAGCCTTTTATGAACTCTTTGCAGGATTTAAAATTTGAGTTTGAATAGGAGTAACAACAGTTGTTCAATTTATTCAGAATGCTAAATTAATTAAGTTTCAAACCGATTATTAACCATATTATAAAAGCTTGTGTTTTGGAGCTGCTTCAGTGATACCCTTAAGTCTCTGCTCACCACTTTCCCCTCCCCAAACGTCCTGCATGCTGGGAAGTGTTAATAATCAAGATCTCTGTATGTAATTTAAATAATTGATAGTGTGTCCTGTCATAACCTTTAGTAAGCTTTTTGCCATTGATATCATTATACCTAAAAATGATTCTGGTCTCGGATACCTGCTGTACAATCAACCTTCACGTTGAACAGTATATAAATTTGTGATAAAATTTTACTAGTTTAGACCCTTGACATCAAAGCTTGTTTGAAGAGTACAAAAGTGCAAGCAAGCCATGTATTATTTTAAAAACGGTGGTCTTATTTTTTAAGTAGCTTAAAAAGAATTATGGAATCAAACTTTGAAAGGTAGAAATTCTGTTAGGCCTCATAGTTAAGATCATGTTTAATTAACACTCATTTTCATACAGTATTAATGCATTCAAATCCCTGCAGTCGTAAAATTCAGAATTTGTAGTGTTTTATTGTACTTACTAATGTTAGCCTGCAAAAACAAAACACTGGCAGCATGCATTTGAGGTAAGGTGTTGAATATAAAACAAGAACTGATAGTGTTTGTTCTAAGGTAAAATGAATTTTTTGTGTTTAGGTTCAAAAGAACTTACATTCTATATATCATGTTAACAAGTAGTTACAATCCAAGAGATTTGGAAGACTAGACCAGAGTAAGACTAGAATCTAGAGTAAGAAAAGCCTGGATTTGTATGTTCATTTGTACTGCTTTTATTTTGCTTTCAGTTTCATTTGTAATGAAACTAGTAATTGAGACAATTTCTCAATAACCTGTACAGTTTCAGTAACCTTTGAGGTAAAAGAAGGTAACTGGTATACCCCACTCAGCCATTTAAAGGCAGACTGCAGCCCACTTTAGTGGTTTAGAAGATACAGGCTGAATTACTCTGCACCCCCAATATGTCCAAACATCAGCTGTTTCAGGAGTATGTACAACTAGTAAATCCAATCTTAAATAAATATTGTCGGTGCTATATACAAGTGTCTTTTTAATCATTGCGTGATTTGTTTCTTTGTTTGAAGTGACTTTAAAACCAGGAATACACATGAGTACAAATTTAAAAAGTTTTTATTGTCTAAGTCCCATAGTACTGTAATTTGTATCACTTAAATGAAAATATTTTCTTTCTCTGAGAGTATATTATTTTTAAACACAAATCCCTGTTTTATGGAAGTAAATGTATGCTGGAAAGTCCTTATTCACTGTGCCAACCCCAGCAAGTCCAGAGGCAGTGTGTTAAAGCATTTCTTTACAGTCCGCCACGAGGACACTTGCTCATGCTGTCTTCTGTTTTGGCAGCTGTCTTATCTTTGCCACTGAGTTAATGGAGGGTTATAAGGCTAGGTTCTAAAGATGAAAAATAATGCCCCCCTATGTCTACAGTCATTTATTTTATGAAAACTATATTTGCATCCCTTATTGTGAATTCAGCTATGATAGTAAAGGCATTGTTTTTAGTACAGTAATGTTCTTAAGGCATAATTTTCAGAGAACCATTTTATGTGTTTTCGTCTTTTAGGTTTTTGCTGTCATAGCGTTTTATAAAAGATAAAAATTTCTGTGTTTTCATGTCTTATGTTTCAGCTTAGTATAGTGCACCCTTGGGTTGTCATAAAGTTACTTTCATTTTGTGTACCAGACAGTGTTAAAAGAATAATCGTGTTGTATCAATTGTACTAAACTCATTGTGGTTTTGAAGTAAAAATTAAAATAAAGCACCCAGGAAATTAAATTCAGTTACAGTGTACCTAGACTAAGGCCACTGTAGCTGTGTTTTCCCTCTTTGTGATTAAGTGGAGTTGAAACAGGAATTAGAAGCTCCACTCTCCTCTGAATATTTCATTTCAGATCCATGAAACAGTTGTACAAGAGTCAGATTCTAGTCAATCTCAAGATTCAAGATTTAGAATAGGAAAATTAATGTCACACTGATAGGTTGAAAGACAAAGCAAAAGGTTTGTCAAGTACAAGGTCTGTCAACTGGTTTTATTTTTCATTTTTAGCAATTAGGAAGCCATGTTACACTCTAAGGCTTTGCAGACCTCTCTTGAGCATATAGACAAATTTCAGACTATACATGTCTTAATAATACACAATGCGGTTTGTAAAAAGTGGAGTTTTTACATTTTTATTCCTCAGTGGTATTTAAGAACTCAAAGTTCTTGATAAGGCCATAATTCTAGTTGTTACTGAATTTAATTTGCCCCAACTCTCATAATTGCAGGTTAGCCACTTCTATTCTCCTTAGATCACTTTTAAACTCTGTGCAGGGATTAGTTTGAGTCAGAACTAAGTCACTTGTGGACACCACTCTACCCCATACCTTTATTTTTAGTCTCCACTGAGAAGAGGTGTGACCACACCCTCTTTTCTGCCCCTACCAGTATTCAGCCTGAGCTTCCAATTCTGTATGCCAGCAGCTAGTTTGAGGGAAAAACAGCTAAGATTCATTTTTGGGAGGAATCTTTACCCATGAGCTTTGCTTCATTTACCTTAGCAACTGCTGGGGCTTCTCAGCCATTCTTGAACATTCCTTATGAGCAGAAAATTAACTTGCTACTCTACTGCAAACAATAATGGTGAGGGCTGTGGTCCCTTAGCTATCTCCCCATCATTACTGAGCAAACCTGTAATATCCTACACAACCTTTTGTTCATTCTGTTCCTACCTCGTGTCCGAGGCATCCCTATTCCCCTTTCTAGAGGAAAGGCAATCTTCGTACTACTCTTTGACTTCCACCATCTTTTAGACCTGCTCAGTCAGCTTAATTCTTTAGTCTTACATCCTAGATCTTGCCCTGTCCATTAACTCCTTCCCCTTAGCTTGCACCTGTGATCCAGTGTTACCCTATGTTTCCCTTGCCCTTATTTATCTCCCTGTCTCCATTCTCTGAGTTGTTTGCCCTTTCTCTATGTTGTATTACTGGGGAAGGGAAGATTTATTGAAAGAGAATCACTGTTGCTTTTCCCCCTCTCATTCCCTCCCAAATGAATCTGTATCTGATTCTCCTAGTCCATTGACATGGCTGACTGTGAAGAAACTAAGGATTTGGAATTTTCAATCCGGAAACCATTTTTACTTATCCCACTCAACATATATTTTATCCATGTGAACACTCTTTGTTGGTGTCTACATGCTATTGTTTTTTTGCGTCTCGTTTCTATCATTTCTTCTTTTCACTTCCTTATTTGTTACCATTTAGCATTGTGTTACCATTTGCTACATAAATACTGGTGTTTCTCCAATATTTTATTCTCTGCTACCTTCTGTATTTGCTTACAGGGACTGTGTCTGGTCAGTGTTCTTTTTGTTCCTGATTTCAATTACCAGGTACATTTTGGGGGATTCCCAAGTCTTTGTAACTCTGACCTTTCTTCTTAAATCCAAAATCATTTATTTACTGGACAGCTCCACTTAATTGTATAATAGGTACATTAGTACTCAGACTATTAAATAATAAATGAGTATTCCCCCCAAATCTATAAGCCTCTCTTATGTACAGTTCATCTATAGTCTGACTAGTTCCTCATACTATTTTGGTTAAACATTTTTAATTTTGTCTTTTTGGTCTGCTTCACCTCTTAAATATGAATTTTGTGGCTTTTACTTCGTTGACTTTTATTGCCTTTTTTAGCCCTTCTTGCCACTTGTTACTTACCTGGCCTGTTGCAGTGGGCTCTCGGTGAGCCTTTCTTTTCTCCATTCCTGCCCTCAACCCACCTTTCATACTGCTCTGAATGTTTTCTAATGAATAATTCTAAGTGTTTTGCTGTTACTTATGTTATCAAGTATAAACATCATGACGTTCAGAGAAACATCTACAATTTTTCTTAGCTATCTTTCCAACTTCATTTTCTTGCTCTCACCTGAAAAGCTGTCTCCTTTCAGTTTCACTTTCTTCATTCCTTTTAATCATGGTACTTATTCTACCTAGAAAGCATGGTCTTTCCTCTAACACTCTTACTAATCTTTCAAGACCCAGTTTTTATATCACCCTCTAAGAAAATCCTTCTTAGATATGCTCATCTCATTTTTTGTAGTATCTTTCTATCTAAGCATGTAACTAACAGTAGATTTTCCATTAAGTATGTAGCTTCGTGGTTCCGTAATTGGGTGAAGCAGTAGGGAAATCTCTTAAAACACTAAAGAGTGAATCCTCTCCCGTATGACTTTAAAGTT
Source organism: Dolichotis patagonum (assembly GCA_004027295.1). Taxonomy (NCBI): domain Eukaryota; kingdom Metazoa; phylum Chordata; class Mammalia; order Rodentia; family Caviidae; genus Dolichotis; species Dolichotis patagonum. Next base: position 5,319 of record PVJX010001348.1, read on the forward strand.
TTCTTTTCTTGAAATTTATACTTTATGCTATTTATCTACATAAAGAAGTATTGTATTCTTACTCTGTGGACCCTTGGAATGATTCTTATGCTATCAAGTGAAGACATTGTCCTACCATCTGAGATTAATGAAAAGATTAGTTAAGTAAAACAGTAATTGTAGTATTTTGTAGTCGGTGCAGTGACAGATCTTGAACAGGGACAGTGAGAACAGTAAATATGGGACAGAAACAATTCGATGGTGGTAGGAAAGTGGGGACAGCCATGAACATCTCAATGAGGTGTTGGCAGGAAGAGTAAAAATTAGCAGACTGCAGCTGCCAGTTTGTTGAGCACTACCATGTATGTGAAATCTTAAAATCTCAGAGATAGATGCCATTGCTGTTCACGTTTTGTACGTGAAGATGCTGAGATACAGCGGTAACTATGAAGTGCTTGAACTGAGTCTTCAACCAGGATCCCTCTACAGAGATTGTGCTCTTGCATACCACACATCTCATACCCCACCTCCCAGAAGGTTAAAGACCTGTGTAGGCTGGAGAACAGCTTGTGCTAAGACATGGAGATGAGAGTATATTTGAATATTCATTGCACTGAAAGGTTATTATGGTTGGGCTGCCTTAGCTGGGAAATGAGAAAGTACAGGAGATGAGGCTGGAAAGAATCTTGAAGGACCTTATAGTATATGCTAATGCACTTAGAATTTAGCCTGAGAAGTTGGGAGGGTGTTGTTAAAATATATTAGTCAAAAAGAGTGTGCATTTGCATTTAGAACAGTTATTTTGGGAACTGTGGAAAAGGTTCTGGATCTGGGCTGGAGAAATATTGAAGATGCAATTAGGGAGCCAATTACCAGTAGGGAGGGTGTGGCAGAGTAGTGGTTTAAGGGAGAAAAAATGGGCATGTCATTCATTCATTCAGTACTCTGGATATATGAACTATTGAAAAGGTTGAACCTATCAAGAAATCTCCATGATTAAAGCCAGGGAAGAATGCAACACACTTCCTAGGCCCAAGTCTGATGACTGACAGATAATACAAAATACTAGGGAGGTAAGGATTGAAGGAGTGGTAGTGTAATCAGCTCCAGTTTTCTGCATAGGTGAAGTAAAAGAATGCAGGGATGGTCCCACTTGCTGGTAGGCCTTGGATAGCCTGGCGCCTGTTGCTTCATTTGCATTTCACTTCCTGTAGGGTTTGGCCTTTGTTTAGGGAACTGTTCTTTGTTCCTTGCATTCCTTTAGGCTTTGAAAGTCAGTTTATTTAAATTAATTATTTGGACCCTTTGTCCGTTCACTTAAGCCCTGATTTTCAGTTTACTTAAGATCAACCATTCAGAACCTGTGCTCTGTCTGCGAAACTTCTATCTTCTGACCTCTGTAGAGAGAAGAGTGAGTAGGTTTTGGACATGTTGACAGTGAAGGTACTTTAGGACTGTACAGCAGACAGTTGATTGTCTAAGATCTGCAGTTTAGGAGAAAGGTAGGGCCTGCTTCAGTAAAAGAAAAAGTGCAGAGGTAGTCAAAACTATGGGGAAGCTGAATGTGGTGCTGCATACCTGTAATCCCAGCACTGAGGAGACTGATGCGGGAAGATTGTCACAAATTCAAGGCCACCCTTGGCTACATAGTGAGTTCAAGGCCAGAGTGAACTGCATAAAGAGCCCCTGTATCAAAAAACAAAACAAAACAAAGTAAAACAACACAATTGTAGGAAAGAAGACTACTTGGTCAGAGGGTGCTAATATGGAGCCCTTAGGAACACACATTAAGCTAAGAAATAGATTTCAAGAAAGCAAGCTGGTAGGGTAGGGGAGGAAAAGGAGAAGGAAATTCCTCATCAAGAGCAACCTTAGAAGCCAAAGAACAGGAGCAAGAAACCTGCTACTTCAAGAACTGTAGAGATACCAAGACAGAAGGGAAACCATACACATTGGTTTTTTATGTGGCATCATTGATTGGGGCGAGAGTTAAGAGTGGTGAGGTAATGGGGAGGGGTGTGGAGACCAGGTTTTAGGAGTGGATTGGAAAGCATTGCTGGTGAAGAAATGACTATTACCTTAGCATGTGAGCAAAGAGAGACTACTATGGAATTTTTTTTAAAGTTGATCAGTATTGAAGCTTTTTAAAAGACTTTTTAGAAATGCCTCTCAAATAAATAAGGGGATATGGAGAATGATCATCAGTTTTCAAAAGTGTTTGAGATGGGTGGGTTGGCATTGGAAGTAGAAACTAGCTTTATGGTAAAAGGATCCATTTCTAAAAAAGCAAGTGGAAAGGAAAGCGATTTGGATAGTCAGGCTGCAGGTAAATTTCTAGGTGGAAAGTGTTGGAAACTTATGGCTCCTTCTCCAAGGACTCAATTTAAATTAAGTAGGGAAAGAGAACTTGTTGGCGCATGTGAAGTAAATGACAGAGAGAGGTTTAACAGGGAGAAAATTTTAATGAAACTTGTGAAAAGATAAACGAAATTAAGCCTGTGTAGGGACTGTGACCATCTTCTGTTGTTCCCTAGCAGCTAAGTAACTCTTATTAGGAATCTATAAGACTGATTATTCTTCTGCCCATGCACTTTTTCATACACTTGCAACCTTGTAGTATGTGAACTACTTGTCATTCCCCATGTGAATATTCTAAGCTCCTCCAAAAGATATTTCTTACATTTTTTACATCATTGCCTCCCCTTTGTCATATCAGAGTGTTTTCTATCAAGTAATTCCTAATGCATATTAGTTGCATGTTTAGTTTCTGAGCTAGGCTTGTGTGCACTAACTTCAAAATTCAGGCCTCCTTTGCTATTACATGGCCATTGTCAGGACTTCAATCTGAGATGGTTTCATTGGTGGTCAGTCTTCATCAAAGTCAGAAGATCCAACAATATTGTTGGCATATGATATAATTTTTTTACTGCTTTATTTACTAATTTATCTGTAACTCTGGCATCACTCTCGGTTAAATTTTCTACTGCTTGATTTAGATTGCCATCTCTTATTTACTCAAAGCTTTATTTTTAAAAGTTTTTATTATTCGTATTATTTATGTTCCTTTATTTGCTTCTTATATTTTCTATCCTTTCTTTACTTTGCTGTTTCATTAGAAGGCAATAGACAAAAGAGAAAAAGTCCAGATCAAATAATTTTATCCTTTACTAATTTTTAATACATGTTTACAGAGGATGGAGTTATAGTTAACATCTTGAGTATTATGTTTGGACTACCTTTATTTATTAATTATCAGTGCAAAGACTTCAAATCATAGATTATCTGCGTCAGTTTTACTTTGTATTTTACTGAAAGCATTTATTCTAATTAAATTGCTGACACTATGAAATATTTTTATTAAAAGAAATAATGCAGCAATATTAGTGCTTTCTGTATTCTTTAGAAAATCTATATATGTAAGTTGTAAAATTATGAAATGTTTTCTAATCATTTCTTATCTGGAGCTTTCTCAGCAATTTTGTAAGATAACTAAGTTTCTCATTTGCATCTTTTAACTAAAGAGAAATTATTAAAATACTCTTATAAATACAGTTTTTAAATGACTCATACAAATATAAAACAGACACATGTCAAAATTTTTATTTCACTCATTAATTAAAGAGCAAACCAGCATGAAGGCAAAATCCAATTAAAAGAAAATTGGAAGAGCAGATACATTTATAGGCAAGCAAGAATGTCGAAATGAATTTGCTAGTAGATACAAAATCGGTCAATGTACTCAAGTCAGTAAAATACAATTTTCTACATTCTGTCTTTCGTTAGATTGAGGTAGCAAAATCAAAACTTACTTGTATCTCTTTGGACATCAATCATGTACATTATCATCAGTTATCCCGAATTTACAAAATTGCAAAAAGCCCAGTCAGCGGTAGGCACAGATAATCCAAAGGATATGTTAGTGCTTAGCACTCTGCCAAAGGATAACAAAATCCATCAGAGTCATGCTGATTTCTGACATTTGCCATCCTTTGTATCTGTCAGCACTCCTTTGTTCTCTCCTTGTCCACTGTAGTTTCTTCCCTTCAGTGCTTCTCTCTCAGGGGAAATAATTCACAACTCCCAGGTTTTGAAGAATGCAATTGGAAGTCCAAGTTTTCCTGGGGCTTCCTAATATTTAGGTAGAAATGTGGAGAACTGGAAAGAGGTGAGCTGTGAATGCCCCCAAGCCTGATTCAGATGGCAGATTCCCAGATATATAACCATCTGAAGCAGGTAAAGGTGGCCCAGGTTATTACATTAAAATGCTACGTTGTCTAGTTTTTGTAACAAGGCCCTATATTTTTGTAATACATTGTTGTTTAGGAAGCATTTGCCTATATATTTTCTCCTTTTGATGCTCACTACTGTGCAATGAAGTTACCTGGTAGTCATTTTTGATCCTCTTAGAGGGTAGACCAAAGCAAAGCAAAGTGAATTCTTAAGGTTGCATACCCAAAAGTACTTAGATTTTTTAACACCATCCAGGTTGTAGCCCACTACGCATCCTTGTACTCAATTCAGTAGGTATTTTTGGGCAAATTATGTTCTTAGAATAATACCATTTCATGTGCTTGACTTTTTATTCCACCTAATACAGATGGAAGAAATCTTAAGGATGAAACGTTAATAAACTTGATATTTTATTTGTATTTGTTAGCGCTCCTGTTTTTGAGGGAAAAGTCAACTACTGTCTACTTAGGTAAAACAGTTGATAAATGGGTAAAGATTATGGATGATAGCTTTTGTTCATCTGCATCCTTGTACATTTTAGTTGAATGATGAATGGTTGCATTCAGTTAATTAGCACTCTTGTGCATTGCAGATACTCGTACTTTATATCATTGAGAAGAATTGAGAGAATGTACTGTTAGCAGTATCTGCTCTTGCTTTCAACTTGTTTCTTGTTTTTTTGAGTGGTTTGCGGTTTCTTAGTAGAAAAAATACCTGTGTACCTGTAATGTACACTTGGAAATTATTGTTCGTAGATTGAAATAAATGTAGGGGTGAGAAAATGCTGTTCAGTTGTGCATAATCCTTTGTAAGAGCTGCATGCAAAACATTTATTGCTGTCTATGTTTTGTAATGGAAAAATAGCCACAGAATATTTTTCTTATTGGTATGCTAAGGCTTTCCATCCTAGTGGAAAGATAGGATCTGAGTCATCCGATTTACTTTATATATTAAAGGGCAGTAGAGCCAGCCATGTTTTTGGAAGTACTATACGAGGGCAGAGATAAATTTTGTATCGGTTTAGCACATTCTATTTAGAAGTATATAGAACTTGAGACTGAATATAATATTTGGTTTGATTTTCTGTTCATAAGTTTGCCATGGTAAGGACAGTATCTTTCTACATATAACACTAGGCTGAAAAGATTTCTTTAAGACTTTGCTTACCTGTATACTATAGCCACATGTTTTAACGCAATTGCTGAATTTATTCTCAAGATGTATGGTAATGATGCTAATGTATACTGTGTTATTCCAAATGAATAAAGCAAAGTTGCACTGCTGTCTACCAGCTGTACAAGTTAATAGTAAAATAATTATTTTTCTGTTTTTCATATATCTGATGTCTATTGATTACAGCTTGTCAATGAATATTGCAAGCATTATTCTGTATCTTAATTTTGTAACATACCTAAGATGTATAGTATGTAATTTTATAGCTAAAAATATATTTTTCTCTTTCAGGTTCAGCTCAACTCCTGTTAAATAAGACCAAATTTGTAGAATATACCATTTGCAATAAAACTGTCGTCATTCCATGCTTTGTTATTAATGTTGGGGCACAAAGCACAAAAGAAATGTTTGTAAAGTGGAAATTTAATGGAACATATATTTTCAACTATGATGGAACCGAAAACAATTCTACTGCAAACCCAAACTTTTCAAGCGCAAGAATTACAGTCTCAAAATTACTAAAAGGAGACGCCTCTTTGAAGATGAGTAAAGATGACGCTAAAGTAGGAAACTACACATGTGAAGTAACAGAATTAAGCAGAGAAGGAGAAACAGTTGTAGAAGTGAGGTACCGTGTGGGTAAGTGCTGTAGTTTGAATGTAGTCTGTCCCCTTTGAAACTCATGTTGGAACTTGATGTTGGGCAGGGGAGCCTTTAATGAGTGATTGAGTCAGTAAGAGGGGTTATGACGTTTCTTGAGGGAGTGGGTCATGTAGAAAGTAGGTTGTTATAAAGCCAGTCTGATCCTCATGCTTTTGCTGTCTTGCACATGTTCACTTTCCATTCCATCCTTCCGGCATGTTAAGACACAATGCAATATCGTTCCCAGAAGCGGAGCAGATGCTGACATTATTTTCTTGAGCTGCCCAGCCATAGAAGCATAAAGTGAAATAAAGTTCTTTTCTTTACAAAACACCCAGCCTCAGGTATCCTGTTACAGCTACAGCAAACAAACTAAGAGAGTAAAATGTCTATAAAGATTCCTTTTTATTTTTCCTGATCTACCTGACCATATTAAATATGGACTGGGAATGCTTTTGAGCCAAAAAAGCAAGCTGTTACAATAAATCTGGTTATCATGTTTAGCAGCTTTAAGATCATAACTACTTATTCTTCTTCTAATTGCAGTAAAACTCACTTACTATTCATTTAAATGTTGTATGGTTCTCAAACTTTCAGTCTGAGGACTGTAGTGTTCTGTTTGGGTGATTGATGCTGGCTCAACTATTCTACATTTCGGTCTGCTGCCATCAAAAGTACTTTCTTTAATGTGATTAATTTCTGAGCCGCTTTGAAATTACTTAACCTATTTTTGTTTGTTTAATTTGGGTTTGTGATCTACTTTGGCCAACAATTGGCAAAAATCAGCCATGCTTCTTCTGCAAAGAAAAGAAAAGAGTCAGATTAAGACCAGGTTATCATGTATGATTCCTGGAGGTTTTCTGTACTTTTTTCTTGCTTTGGTATTCTTTTCCTTAGCCAGAATGTGGGGGAACTCAGGATCCAACTTAGCTGAACTGAATTTATTTATAGTGTCATTTATACTGTCTTGATCTGCCTTCTCTTTACAGACCTGGGGCGGTGCACTGTTTTCAAGTAAACAGTCTCTGTTTCTTGATGTGCCACAGGATTTCATTAACCACACTGAATGTCATTCGAACTTTCTGTTTTTAACCACTAGCTGTATTGCTGATCTTGGGATTGGCTAAACTTTGAGAACCTCTGTTCTAGATGAGATGAAAGTTCAGTTGAATCAAGTAGTTTCCTTCCATTCTTCTAGCTTTTATTGTTACCAGAAATGTATGTTACTGGTTGATAGTGTGTTCAGTGTGATGAACTGTTTTGATGTTGCTCAGGATTTGGCATCAGGGGACCTAAATTACATATGCTACTGCTCACCAGCTTACTGTTCATTGATTTGATTTTGAGAAGTTATTTCACTGAGTCCAAGTTGCCTCATCCCTGAAGTGGGGGTAAAAATACATACTTGCTACCAAGGTATTCTACAGAATCTCATGAGAATCAAATGAGAGTCCATATAGTAGGCCTCTGAAAACTAATGCATGTTGCAGATGTTATTTGGTTTCCTGGGATGTTTATTTTTTGAGATAAGCAGATGCTAAAACTTGCCTGGAGTGTTGCGAGCAGGATTTATGTGCAAAGAGGAGTGTGTATGTGGCCCGGAAATCTGACTGACTTTATGATTTTTATTACTGCTATTAATTTGGACTAAGGAGCGTTCTTTTTTAAGTGTGTACATTTTAAGAGGGCTCTACTTAGTCATGTGCACTGTGAGTGGCTGGAGGCAGATAGTCTGAAACCTAGTTGAGATTTTTTTTCCAACAGTATGTATAGTTTTATAGGAAAGAGAAAACCAGTCACGGCAATAGTGATTTTGGGTGTAATGTAGATTACTGAGAGGAGAACTGATAAATGTAAGATATGAGACTTAAAAGGACAGAAGACAGGATAAAGATGAAAGTCCTGCTAGTTTCTAGGATGTACATAGTTCATCATTTTGTGTGCAATTACTTTATATTGTTTTGTTTCCAAAATACGCTATAGAAATATGAGATAGTCTTTTGGGGCCATTAAAATAAGAAAACAGTATTTTATTATAGTGAATGTAGAAAATTGAACCAGGGGCTTGATACATTTGGATCTGCACTCAGCCTTTGTTTTTGGAAATAATTATTGATTCACAGGAAGATTCAAAGATGGATTTTTGTGCCCTTCATCCACTTTGCCCCAGTGTTTACATGTCCTGTGACTGTAGCAGAGTTTCAAGGTTGAGGAGTGGTCCACTGTGTTAGAATGATTCTCCTGTCCGGTCACCATGTGTGTAATTATGTAACCACCACCACACCTAGGATACAGACCTATCTGTGAGCATAAACGGCTTCCTCATGCTAACCCTTCATAGTCACAAACCCTACCGCCAGCTAACTGTATGCTTCGTTTTTAAAGAAATTTCAAAGTTTTCCAGGGCGACTCTTCCATTTTACATTTTTATCAGTAGTATAAAGAATAATCTAGTTTATCCATACCTTACAATGATCTGGTGCCACTACTTTGCAACCATCTTCAGCTGGGGGGAAAACAAAATATTCCTGTGAATAAAAAGATTAAAAGGGACAGGATTGTTATACTGTGGAATACATGTTTACTGTAACAATGGCATTTGCCCATTATATAGTCTTTGGGGATTTAGTCAGTAGACACCAATTGCATGTCGGGTTTTTTTGGGGTTGGAGTTATTTTTTTGGTGGGGGGGCAAATATAGGATAAATGAGATGTAGAAAATTCTCAACAGAGAATTGAATTCTACTTAATAGAATGTAAGTGATGGCGACCATTTGTTATACCCTTCTTTGGAGTACCAGGACTAAATACAAGGAAACACTCTAATACATGGTTTAATATACCCATTGTACAAATTCATAATACAGTACTATGGAGAAAGTACAGGACATGAACTTAGAAGGGTGTTGTTCCATACCTCAATTTCTGGCTTATAAGAACATGGATAAGAAAATCTAGCTGGTGTTCAGCTTTTTTGTCAGTAAAATGAAGATACCATCCCCCATCACAGGAATGTTGGAGTCATGAATAAGATAATATTTCTCCTAACAAAAATTTACTGAGTACCTCCTATACATCAAGCACTGTGCTAGGCACTGTATTTGGTGATAACTAAGATGTTATCCCTGAGTCTAGGGAAGGATTTCATTATCGATATGAAGAGAAAAATGACCTCAGATTTATTCCAGATGCTTAATGTGTATCATATCCTGTGTTCTGAGAGATCTAGGACATAGGTGCAACTCTTAATATATAATGTAGAGAGAAGCAAAAGAAATTCAAGATGCTTGTTTAAGGTCAGAATCACAGTGGGGATTTTAACCTAAACCTCCCTTATTATAGTATATAGTCCCTGTTACATCTTGCAAATGATCAAATACTAACTGTAAATAATGATATTAATAAAATTAGTTATTCTATGCTTTAAAGCTTAAAGTCTGTACTAAGAGTGTAAACTAATAGAATTTAATTTAAAAATATCAGTTCAAGGGCTGAGAGTATAGCTCACTGGAGGAAGAATGTGATGGAGAGTTGGTAGACATGGCTTCAGCAAAATAGCAGAATGAGTGTTAATGCCTTTCAATTGTCTTTCTTAATCCCAAGGTGAAAAGATATCTGATGCACTCGTTAGTCCAATTTATGCTAATTTTATTTTCATAGTTCCATAGAAGTTCAGAGCTCGAAGGGATCTTAGAGGAGTATCCTGTCTCATGCTTTCCTTGCGGAAACAGTTAACCTCACCTGACAATACTAACTATAACAAGTCAGCATATATGCAGTTTCATATAAAACACTGTTCTTTTTTACCCTTGTCATTTCAGTTGGTGCTCAAATGTCTTGTTTCAGTGATTCTCAGGTTTTCCCACAATAATAAATTAGAGAGAAAGGTAACACACTCATGTCAATATAGGAGCTAGCCCTCAGCAAAGATCTGCAGCAGTGATTTTCAGACAGAGAGAATTATGGGAATGCCTCCTATCCCCCATACTTACCAAAGGGAACTTGGGAACATCTTGCTGTGATAATGAGAGGGGAGAGACTGTGGAGCTTGGGTAAATCCCAGATGATTGATAAGCTCCAGTTGAGTCACTAAGACTGTAATGTTTTTTGCTGTATAACCTCAATCTTGCTTTCAGATATTCTTTGGTATTTCTCATTGTTTCTCCATAGAATCTTGTAGTCATCAAGAACTCACCTAGTCTGTCTTACTATCTAAAATCAAGTTACTTCTCTTAGAGCCCAGTTGGTTGGCTATTCTGACTTTTAACCTAAAGGATGGCAGGAGAAGACACTGCCACCTCCCAAAGATCTCAGCCTATGATCAGGCAGCTCCAGTTCTTCCATCAGTTGAGCCAGTACTTGGCTATCTTGTGATTTTTCAGTCTCACAGAGGGCTGTAGTATTTCTCTCAAGTCTATTCTCTAGTATAAAGATTCCTGATTTTTTAAAATCAGATCCCTGTTCTGATCATCTTCCTTTGGAGCACTTCCCAGTGACATCATAAATATGATGAGTAAAACTGAACTCAACACAGTGTTTGTTGGTCACCTGCTCCTCCTCCTGAGAATGATTGCTGCCAGAGCTTGTCTTTTTGTTTTTGTTTTTGTTTTTGTTTTTTTAATAACTCATACTTGGTTTGGTTTGGTTTGGTTTGGTTTGGTTTGGTTTGGTTGAGACAGTCTCCCTATGCAGTTCAGGCTGCCCTCCCAGGTGCTGGGATTACAGGCATGTGCCACCATGCTCAGCTTGGCATAACCTTTTAACAGAGCCTGCTTCTCTGTGATCTAGTGTTCACATGACTGAGGTGATTTTAAATGGGTTGGGCCATTTTCCTTCTCCTATCTGAGCCTTCTGTTTACTTGTAATTGCTCTTAAAATGTAATGCAAACTCTGCTAATGAGTAGCTAAGATCCAACATGATTTATCCCCAAAAGACCCTTTGGATCTGATCTTCTGTCACTGAATCCTAGCTACAGGGAGCATCATTTAGCTCCTTGAACTCATTGTTCCTTTGGCATCTCCTTCCCTGGCTTTATGTGGCCATCCAAGTGTCAGTCCCAGTGCTTCTCTCTGGAGGTTGTTTCTTACTGTCTCCAAGAGTCTGCTCTTCTACTCTTCAAGCTGGCAGCCCTCTCATTGTTTCCTGCTGGACCTTCAGGTGCCCTGAGAAGGAATCCCTACCCAGGGTGAGGTTTCAGTGAATCCGACCAGGCTTGACTGTATCTCTTATTAATATGTTCATGTTATAGTATAAGATTGTTTTACTGTGTAAGGACAGAGGTCAGTGGAAGACAATTTCTTGGTCAGCCCCTTGAGATCAAACTGGAGAAACTTGAGATCAAATCTTGGCTATATTTGAAGGTGGAGCTGGCAGGATTTGCCGCCTGTCTAGATGTGGAATGGAAAGACCAAGAATCAACTATAACTTCAAGGTTTTTCTGTTTTAGAGTCACCAAGAACGGAGTCACCCCTACTGATATTCAGAAACTTGAGGGGATGAGGCTCAGGGATAATTGGAATGAGTTTGGGACATGACAGTATCGGATGTATATAATTCACTAGGCCTTAGTTTCTTCAGCCATAAGAAGTTGATAATTGAATCTTAGGAGAACATAGCTTAAAGGGACTGGGGATTTAGCTCAGCTACATAAGTGCCTGCCTGGCAAGCGTGAAGTTGTGAGTTTGATTCCCAGTGGTCACAGAGCTTTTACCAAGTCCTTCTGGCATTAGGTATGAAAGCTTAAGCACAGTGCACAGGTTTTTTGCTTTTTGTTTTCATGGTAGGATTTTATGCTAAATTCAAGTGCATTTTCTTTGGTATGACATTCAGTTTTCCAGTTGGAAATTAAGATATTTATTCAAAATACCTTTAAAAATCTCTTAGAGTTCTGCAACCAAGGAGCATGAAAAATTATGTTCCATGTATTCCATAAACTATTTTATGACTATTGTAACCTTCACCTGCGAAAGTATTAAGCCTCTACTGTGGCTAGGGTAATGCAGTAGATTCTGAAAAACTAATATCACTAAGATAGAATTTATAATGTTGTTATATTCTGGGGATTACTGTATTTCATCAGGGCTTAACATTATAAGCTTAATACAAGAGACGCGTGGCTGTCATTATGCAGTGACCCTGTGAAGTTCCTCACATGCTGATTCCGAGGAGCAGAGTAGTAGCGGACTGGAATCCATAGTGATTAGTTCAGAGCAATGCAGTGCTTGTTGAGACAGTACTCAAAAGGGCTCTTCAGACAGCATATCCCCCCTGAAGAGGCAAACTTTGAAATGCTTTCAGTGCATTTACTTGCGTTTGTTAGAGAAGAAAGCTCATAGCTAAAATTACAGTTTTAAGGCTTTATGAGATGCAATTGAAATTAATTTTTTAAAAGTTCTCAACAAATCTTATTTGAAGTCTTAATATCTCAATTACCTTTATGTAAGAGGTATAAGTTATATTTCTACCTTATAAGTAACATATGCCCCACTTAATAACAGCTTCCTTAATAACCTAAAGGACCTCATGTTTACATGTAAATGGTTCCTTTTGAAGTCTTACTATTCAAGAATAAGTTCTATATGTCAGAGTTAGTGTGAGAAGGGGCAAGGTTCGTGTGTCTTGGTCTTAGTCACAGTTAGTGGAGGGGTTGTAGTGGTACAAAGCACCCTCTCACTTAATGTCCCTGAGTCAGTCTTTAGAGGAGTACTTCATGGTTAGGTGAAGGCGGATTCTGGGCATTTTACAAATACAGGTATCCAACTCTCTCTCTCTCACACACACACACACACACACACACACACACACACACACTAATTACAATTAACATTTCCAGAGTACTTGTTAAGTTGCCAACCTTTGCTTCAGACCCTTTGCATATATTAACTCTGTTAATAGTCACAACAGTCCTTCAAGGGGTAGGTTCTAGATTGTACTCATGAAAGATCGAGGACACTGAAGATCTGAAGTGTTTAGATGTTGTCCCAAGCTGCACCGATCATGAGGTAGCTTTGGGTTTCAGTCCCAGGCAGTGCGGCCACAGGGCTCTGCTCTCAGACTCTGCTGTGCTAGCTGCTTCTGTGACACATAAGAGAGCAGAGGTGGAAGACACTTAAGTAGCTGTAGTTTTAGTTTCCTAAATGAAACGTGTTACACTAGTTCATTTTTATATGTATAATTTGGTTTATATATGTGTGTATATAAATTAAGACCACCACTTTGGATTATTTTTATCTTCTGTCTACATAACAAAAAACATATACTTAAGGCCATTAACAGGATGTAAAGTGATTATTGTAAATACTAATTGTGATTTTTGTTTTCTTTCTCCTCAGTTTCGTGGTTTTCTCCAAATGAAAACATTCTCATTGTTATTTTCCCAATTTTGGCTATACTTCTATTCTGGGGACAATTTGGCATTTTAAGTAAGTATTTCTATATTTTATATATGTTTTAGTGATGAATTGGTGCTTCTAGGAGGCAGTCCTGCTTAAATATTTTATTTAACTAAGTTGCGTTAGGAAACATTGTTGTGATTAATAAAATATACAGTTTGAATGTTAGAAGTCTCCTTGAAATATATATTGACCTCCATATTTTTCTTCAATTCATTTTAATTTCTATGAAGTTCTTTTTTTGTTTGTTTGTTTGCTTCTGGCTTTTAATCTCTTAAGAATGACTAGGAGGACAACTACTAATAAGTTTTAACTCATGTAAGCATTTTCATTTTCAGAGAGCATTTACACACATACCATTTTATTTGGTAAACAGATGGTCACAGACTACATTATGTTAAGAAAGAACATTGCACTCTTTAGCATTAGGATTTTTCTGTCTTCCTTCTCCCAGTGCAGACTCTGTAGACATGCTAACTCAAGGAGAAGCCCCATTTGCACCATGTTCTCTCATCCTTGGTGTGCAATTGTGCAGCCCCTAAGGAAGCAGCCGCAGGAGAGCTGTGTTCTTTGATCTTGCTTTACTGTGATAATCATGTAACCAGACCTCTGGGGGCCAAGTCTTGATGCTGCGTCAGACTTAGCATCAGTAGTTCGGAATTGTCACTTCAAGGTAAATAGGTCCAGGGGGTTGTGGTTGTCTATATTCAGCCACATTTACATACCAATTTAGTACTGGAAACTTACTAAGTTAGTGAAGCTCAGTTGTTGTGGTCTAAACCTCTAATATGTTAAGATTTATTCCCACTCTCCCTGTAGCACTCCGAAATAGTCTTGGAAGACCAGCACGTATCTGCACAAGCAAGAAATACATACTACTGATTTAATTTATTCTGCAAAAATAAAAATTAGAAAAACAAAAACTGGTGAAATACAGTAGTAGATCAGCCTCAGTTTTTCTTGTCCTCAGAGTTTAAGCTATGTGTATTCTCAGTGATGCATAAAAATGGAAGAGATTATGGATTGTATATTTTAAGAGCTTTTCCTAATATATAATTTTCTGGAAATGCTTAGTGAACTTGTGTCTAAAAGGAAAATAGAGGGAACAAAGGGCTGGCTGACAGTGCACTTGTCAAGACATTTCAGAGCTCTTACTTCGAGACAATGTCTAGACTTCTTTTGGAAATTTCCTTAGAATTTCAGTAAGCCTTTTATTTTAAGAGAAAAAAATGTTACAGCTTAAAGACCTACTCTGGCATCACTCTGATATTAGGGAAAGCTTTAGCCATACTGGCAGACCCAAGCTTTAAAAGTTAAGTCAGGTGATTGGGCCAGGGACTGGTCTTTTTTTAAAATCACCAGATTATTTCACATTCTCATGATCTTTTGAATTTTGATTGGTGAAAGTTTGCTGATTGTGGTATTGTCATTAGTGAAATTATTTTTAGAGGAATGAAACAGGAATGACCCTGTTCTCTGTCAGCCATATTTTTACAAAACAAGCTTTGCTACTTTTTATAAATTAAAAGGTAATGCATTTATCTGTCTGTATCTTGATGGATTGGGTTTGACTTCTCCACAGAAAGCAAAGAAGTCCATGGTTGCTGGATTCCTTTATACAAAATGCACAGTATTTATACATAACCTGTGATTATCTTCCTGTATACTTTACTTTTCTTTTCTTTTTTTTTTTTTTTTTGCTACCAGGGATCAAACTCATGACCATGCACTTGCAAGGTGGCAGGTGCTTATGCCACTGAGCTAAAAATCCCTGGCACTTCTGTATACTGTACATCAGTTCTAGATTGTTTATAGTAACTCTCACAATGTAAATAGCATGTAAGTAGTTATATTCTGTTCTGGAATAATGATTTTAAAAAGTCTGTAAATATTAAGTTCGTAAAACATTTTCAGTTCATAGTGGATTGAATCTGTAGTTATGGAACTCACAGACACATTAGGCTGGCTGTACATAACAATTTTTTTGTACTAGCTGTTGAACAATTTCTTTATTTTAAATTTTGGAACAGGTCTCACAAAATATATATCCCACGTTGGGCTCAAATGTGATTTTCCTGCCTCAGCCTGCTAGGTACAGAGATTATAGGCATACAGCTGCATGCCCAGCTCCTAATAATGGAACACCTTGGGCAACACAGGAAGTTATATAGAGAAAAAATATCCTGCAGTTTCAAACTCGAGAAATCCACTATTAGTGAATTTTCTACTTTCCTTTCTGATTGCCTCTCCATCCCTTCCTTTCCTCCTCCAGAATTTTTTTTTTAAGTTTTTTTGTGCCAGAAATCAAATCCAAGGCCTTGCACTTCCAGGCGAGTGCTGTGCCACTGAGCTACATCACTGGCCCTCCTTCCTTTCCTCCTCCTCTGCCCCACAGTGTCTGTGTGTATGTCTCTGTCTGCATGTGTCTGTCTATCTCTTTCTTTATTAAAAATGAAATCACAAGTTATATAATTGTAAATCTTGCTTTTTTCCCTATGTTCAAAAGCTTGTTGTGGCTACCTGTGCTCTACTTTTACACATGTGTACTACAGTTTACTTTCATCTTGTTGATATTAAGGTTCTTTCCAAATGTGTTGATACTATGAAAGTAACTCTGTTCAAGGTGTTTGATCCTAAAGAGACAGAGCTTAAGGCTCCTGATTCCCATTTCTAAAAAATGTTCTAGGATCTTCATATCAGAGGAAAATACCTGTCTTCTACCTCACACTTTTGACAGTATTAGTTTTCTGAAATCTTTGCCAGTTTGATAGGTGAAAACACGTGTGTTTTAATTGTTGTTTCTATGTTATTGCGAATAAATGTTAGGGTTTTTTGTATTTTTTCAGCTAGTCCCTTTTTAGGGCATATCTCTATCAACCTAAAGAAATACTTGGAGGAAATTTTTTATTGTGGCTCATTTTGAACAAGGAAGTGTTGTGTGTGTGTGTGTGTGTGTGTGTGTGTGTGTGTGTGTGTGTGTGTGTGTGTTTGCAGAAGAGGAGCCTCTGTTCATGATTCACCCAGCCTTGCGCCACATTTGAAAGTGTTGATGGTAGCTAAATATTTGTGGAGCTCTTGTTCTGTAGGACAGGCACTGTGCTGAGTAGTCTGTACCTCAAGACAGACTTATGTTTTTTAGGAATTCTCGATGCAGGCAGTGTTGGGGTTTCCATTTTTGGGCAGTGTGACCATGGTGATCAGCTGTTTTCTGTTAGTACGGGTATTTGAACACCTGTTTATCATTACATTGTACTGCTCCCATCTTGAATTTATTTCAAGAATTTTCTTTCATGAAGGATGAGCCTGTGTGTTGTTTAAAAACCTTAGTAGATGTAACTGTTAATTCTAAAGCAGCAGGTTTGCCTAATTTGTTGATTTCTTCTGCCATTACCCATTGACAGTATGGTGCCTGCTGACTGTCGGCCTTGGGCTAAATGCTTGAGATGTGGAAGTGAGTACATCTGCCTCTGGCTTTGGAGCGCTCACCTGTTAGGAGCTGCCCTGTGTCTGCTGTCCTGTTCCTGATGTAGTCTGACTTTTTTTTGGTGCCTTTGTAAGAGGCTCCTGGGCCTCTTTCTTCATCTGTGCCGATGAGTTCACTCTCGCTGATTCCTCTGCTGGTATCTTGAGCAGCTCCTGTGTGGCCATATCGGGTCCCCACAGCCAGCTGCTGCTGCTGCCACTCTGCTACAGCCGCTTCACATTTCATTCTGCATTCTCGCTTTTCACTTCTCTGTTCTTCTATCTTTCTTGCCCAATTTCCTTTTGGGATAATCTATTTAACATGACTGGATTTGGCACTGGGGGATGAGGAGTACCACAGTTACATGCTTATATGTGTATGCTAATTGAATATCAGGTATACAGGACTGATCACCAGTGGTCTTCAAAAGAAGAGACGTGACTGATCACTAATCAGATGCATATCTGCCGTTTGTGTAGTGATTTGTGGCCTGAAGAGATAGCAGTGAAGTTTGTACTTTGTGTACTCAGTGTGTCTATTGGTGTAGCTAAAATTTAAACTGTATTTTGGAGTTCTTGTATAACATAGCTAAACCATTCTCCTATATATCAGAACCATATAAAGTAAGGACTGCTACAATTTGCTTCAAATTATGTGTTCTGAGCATCTTTTGTTTCCTTTTCTATCTTTTTTGTCCATCCTTAAGATTATTTCAGAAGGATTTTGGTCACTGCTTATAGGTATTTGGGTAGGTATTCCTATAGAAATCATTATTGGAAAATTCAAGGAAGAAGGTTCTCTGTTAGAACAACTTTCAGTTTTAAGTTAGTCCTCAAGTCTAGCTTAGTAATGAAAATAATTAAACTCTGAAAACACAATTAAAAGGAAATGGAGCAGAGAATTTCTTCATTGATTAGCAAAAATGTTTCCAAAGAAGTGAGGACATACACTAAGTTACACTGAAAATTTCTATCCTAGAAGGCAAAAGTATCTTTCAAATAAATGTTACAATCATTTTGTAACTTGGCTGATGGCCCCTACTAATACGACTTTGTTATCTAGTTTAATGTGAATTTTATTTGATCATCTTGAATTTCCAGTGCTTTCTCTTGGTCCTGTCCAATAATGACTACATTCTATTATTAAATCATGTGGTTATCCAGGAAGAACTGACCAGAACTATAGCTCAGCATTTTAGTTGTTCATAGAAGTATAGTTGTTGCTCCTTTGACTCTACAAATCTAGACATCTCAGCTTTCTGCATATACTCTAGAACTGCGAAACCTTTTCATGAGAACATAGTTTTTTAGTTTTAGACAATGGAAATTGGTCCACTGGACATCCTCTTATATTCAGAATACTTGCTGCACAAAACCTGAGCTCTGTTTCTAGGTCCTGTAAACAGGGAAGGTGATACGTAGTTGGTATTAATTTTAATAACATTGTCTCATCAGAGTAAGGTAGCATATGGAGTTTTACAAGTCCTTCATTTATGGTTGTGTGTGCTCCAAGTGAATGTGTTAAATATTTAAAAACAGTATGATAATTTTTAAAATTCAAATTTAAAATTCAAATTTAAATTTGAATTTTAAAATTATCAGATATACCTTATCCTGCATTACAAATGTGACTGGTTTGCAGCTCAACAGAACACCAAAAGATTTTTAAATAACTCCTTGAGTCATCAGGAAACATATTATAATAAATTAAATCAATTATTTGTCTTCATTTGTGCCTTATTCTTAATCTGATATGTATTTCCTCTCTCTGTCTTACCTCTATCACGGGTAACTTGGCCAGGGACTGTAAATTTTATGTCTTTGAGCAAGTGTTTGGATTTTGTTAGGCAGACTGTGTGAGCCTAGATGGATGTATAAAATCCAATCATGAAAATTTGACATGATATATTTTATATTGCCCCCACATAGACTTGAAACTTGACTAGATTTCGTCAGCCACAACATGCAATCTGTCATCTTTTATATGGGCTGTGTATCACTCACAAGGAGAACAGAAAATTGTTTCCATAATATTAGTATCTTGTGGGCTTTATATAGGCTAAAGAAGCACATCCTTGTTTCAATCATAGAGATTTGAAAGGTTTAATACATAAAAGACCTTTCTTACACTAGCAGAGAGCTGTACCTTTTATTTAACTGAGAAAGATCTGGAAATGTCACTTCTGTTCACCCTCTGACCTTAACACACACTTTTGCCCACTAAATGTAAAGGTCTTGTATCAGGCCTTGTGCTTGCTTTTTTGTACGTTGTTAGCACTTAAAATAGTGTACATGGGTTCATAGTCGGTTGTTATTGAACAAAATAACCTACTGGTCTTTTGATTTGGACCAAAGAGCCTGATACATGGTAGATACCCAGGAAATATTTATAGAACAAAGAAATGAACTAATCACACACATTTTTTCTGAGATGTAGCCTGCTAGATTTAATTGTTTTGTATTCTATAAAATTATATTGAAATTAAACAGCATATATGTATTCAGAAATAAAAGAGGCAATATTTTAGAATTCCTAATTTATTGATTAAAAATGTTGTTATCCTTCCTCATATTTGATATTCTTGATCTGACCTCACTAAGATTATTAAGCTTTTTGTGAAAAATGTAAATACTATTATTTCTCATGTATTTTATTTTGTATATTGATTTCAGTAGTTTTGGCTGAGAAGAATCTTTGAAAGTATGCAGATTTTTAAAATTACTTAAATGTCTTGCTTGTCAGTCAGAAAAATCATACCCAGAAATTTGATGAGAGCACACTGTTAAGCATACCTTAAATTATTATTTGGACATTTTTTTTTGTTTTTTGGGGGGGTTTTTTGGTACTGGGGATCGGACTCATGACCTCGTACTTGCAAGGCAGGCACTTAAGCCACTGAGCTAAATCCCCAGCTGGACATGTTTTCTTTGTCACACGTAATGATTTGTTAAATAAAGATAAACACACCTAAAGCACAGGAAACAATCAGTAAGAAAAGGCCCTTGAAATTATTGGGTTCTAAGAAAATTGACAGCTGGACTGGCAATAAGATAACTGTCCCATACTTGCTATGGAACCTGCTATATGATGGCAATTGTGAGCAAAGAAAAGGAGCTAAGTGAGACCTATGTAAAGGTTTCATAAAGCATGGGGCTGTGCTTTCATTGCCTATCGTTACTTAAACAGACTTCACTAATGTATTTGTTAGAAATGGCTGTTTAATGTAAGGGAAAGTTCAAGATGGCCTTGAAAATAAGTAGTACTTGAAACAACTAATGAATCAAAGCTTCCTGCAATATACATCATGCTTATTCTCTGTCTCTTGCTCGCTTTTTTTTTTGTTTGTTTGTTTGTTTGTTTGTTTTTTGTCTTTTTGAGATAGGGGGTCTCCTGTGCAGTTCAGGCTGGCCTTGAGCTCACTTTGTAGCCTAGGCTGGTTTTGAACTCACAACAGTCCTTCTGCCTCAGCCTCCCGAGGGCTGGAATTACAGCATCACACTTATTCTCAATCAGAAAAGGCCATGCTATGGTAACATACTGCCATAGTGGGATTTTGCGGAGATTTACTCTTTTGCTGTTGTTGGCATTGTCTCCTGTACTAGCTCTTCTGAGCTTAAAGAATTTGAATTTCTATGAGATTCTAAATCTTATTTTTAAAAATGACATAAGTCAGTCTTTTTGCATGAAAGTACACTGTACTCTTAAATCCTTGTTGCTTGATCTTGTCATCTCTTATGTATCGAATTAAATCTGAAAGAGTCTCTTAGGAACATTGGATTGATTGTGAGGCACACTTGAAACAGCTTTATTTGCAGTACTTTGAAGCTTTGTTTAGTAAACAATATATATAGCACATGGGGTTAAAACACGTAAGTCTGTTTCTGCCTCTGTTCCTATTATGACCAATGCACTGAATTTCATTCTAGGTGGGATTTGAGCCTAGAAAATAGTGGAGCTGTAAAAATTCTGTGCCTTATAAGGAGGCAGGGATATGAGTGAGAAGTAGTCGTGTGAGTTCCAGGGCTGGATTCAGAAAACAGATCAAGTAAAACTTCATGGCAATACTTCTTGTTTACTATGGATTTGTCTTCTCTGATCTGTGGGAATTTCTGCTACTCAACTTCACACATCATTGTTGCTTAGGATTCTGGCTTACCCTTCAGTGACAAGAGTTGAGGTTTTTGCCTCCAGCATGGATAGGTAGAGATTTAAAAAAAAAATCTTAAGATGCCAGCAGTATGCTTTAATTTTTCATGGTTGTTTAGGTCATTAATGACTTGTTGGTTTTATTATACTTATATTTGTTCATCACAGTACTGGAGGAAAATTAAGTGCAAACTATCAAGCCTAAAATATTTTCCCCTTTACTATGATCATCTAGTTATTACTTACATGGAGACTGTCGGGATGCCACACAGCAGATAGATTCACACTGTTTATCTCTGCTGCTCAGTCAGATTTTAGGGTACCATTCTTGGTGAAACATTAATTTTAATCAAACAAAAAGGTCAGTAGGTTGTAAAGGAAGTATTTTTAGGCTTATTCATGGCAGTAGTATTTCAGTGAGGGTATCAGGTATGTGACAGTAAATTTAAGATCTGATACAGTAACAAGTATGATGAATCCCTTTGAGTCTTTGTGGGTTATTTCTATTAAAGTATTTTACTTGAATATTTTAAGCATTTTTCTCTATAGGATTTCACAAGGGTGTGGTTTGCTCAATATTTATTCTGTTCTCTTTTTCAAAACAAAATATCCAGATTTGCAGATGTTTAATCTTATGTAAGGTGGAACTTAGTTCTCTTTTGTCTAAATATTGCTAATTAACCAGTTCTTTCCCATCAACATTAATGTGTATCTGTGTTATATTATCAGTCTGAGGTGATTTTGCTCTTCTGGGGACATTGGCAGTGTCTAAAGATACTTTGCATGATGTAACTCTAGGGCCATTACTGGTGTCTCATAATGCAGAGTCCAGGCGTTCTGCTTAATATTCTGTAATTCACAGAGCCACCCCACACCAAAACTTACATTGTCCAACAGATTAAAAATGCTTCATCTGAGAAAACTTGATGTATGTACTGGTATCTTCATACTTAAAAGCATGACAGGGAGCAAAGTATCTCTTGCATATTCAGCATCTACATTTATACTGACATAAGCCTATTTATCCATCAGCTTATCAGAAAACCTGTGAGGTGACTTGATAATATGAGGTTGTTCCTCAGAAGCTATTCAGTTATAGTGAGTTATCAGTTGCAATTTGTTTCACATAATTCTTTGGGTTTCTTTTTAGCACTTAAATATAAATCCAATTGTACAAATATGAAAATCATTCTTTCACTTATTGCTGGACTGCTGCTCACTATAATTGTCATCGTTGGAGCCATTCTTTTCATCCCAGGTAAGATGTTCCATTAATATGGGGGAATGCAGGGTTGGTATAAAGAGGGTGTTCATTGTTGGGGGAGGAGAAATGGTGGTGGTTTCCTAGGACAGTCTGGTTAGCAGATGAGGCAGATTGGTTTCATACAACAGAATTCTGTCTCTGCTCTGGAGGTCGTAAGTCCGAAATCAGGATACCAACACTGTCTGTCAAGGCCCTAGTTTGGCTTCTAGTATTTGCCAGCAATCCTTGATACTGCTTAGCTTGTGGAATATTGCTCTGATCTCTGCCTTCATGGTCACGCGGCCACTTCCTCACCCCATGTCTTTTCCTTTGTGTCTGTGTCAGATCTCCCTCTGACTCTTTCGCACCAGAACACTTGTCATTGGAATGAGGGCCCATCCGTGTAATCTGGGATAAACAACTCCTTCAGAATTTTTAAAGTAACTCACTTTTTTGCCATGTAGAGTAGTATTTGTAAGTTCTAGGGAACAGGGGTTGGAACTACGATTAGGAGTCACTGTGGCGGCAGACTTCCATTGGCCAAGATGTGGAAGTAGCACTTGCATCTGAGGGATGGAAGTGGAAAGTGAGGGCCGGGAACACATGAAGAAGACATGCAAAGACAGGCTGGGACTCAGAGTAGTGGACTGTAGGATACTGCTGGTTTCTTTAGGAGTTGACAGTGTAGGTGTGATGTTTAGGAACATAAATTTTGTGTGTTTCTGTTTGGACTTAGGAAGTGAATGGGGAGGAGAAGAATGTAAAAAACCACTTGAAAGAGCAGTTGGTTTGGCTCTGGGACACGTTGAGTATAGTACATGAAGGGGATCTTGGTAAATGGTGACTGCTAAGTTGATCATCTGGGATTCGGTGAGGAAATTAAAGAAAGTTATGCCAATCCAGGGAGTCCATGTTGAGACGCACATGTTAAGATTTTTATTCTTAAATTTGGTCTTAATGCATCAATATCAGGGGAAACATTTTTAAACCTTTCACAGTTTGTAAGAGTGATGCTGAGATTAAAATAATAAATACTTCTTCAAAAATAGGAAATACATAGGAAAGTATTTTACATACTTTTTTATTTATTTATAGGAGAATATTCAATAAAGAATTCTTTTGGACTTGGTTTCATTGTAATTTCTACAGGAATATTAATATTACTTCAGTACAATGTGTTTATGACAGGTGGGTATTCTTTCAGCATAATTTTGCTCCCCTCTTTCATTAAAAAGAAAACTTTTAGTAAAACACCCTTGTATTTTTTAATAACTTAATAAAAGTTGGTTTATTAAAATATTTTCCATTATATTCTTAGTGACATACAGAGGATTTTAAAGTTACTTTAGATCTTCAGGGTGTTTTGTGAAAATTGATTTTAATATTTGATGTGAAAATATTTTTGTCATCAGTTAACATCATTATAAATTATGCTGTGTAATTTTTAATGATTAACTGCATATTCTAATTTCAGCTTTTATATTGAGAGGCTAATATTAAATTTTTATTTTGTTAACTCTCTGCATTAAAAAACTGGTTCTATAGGATGGCATTATAAATCACAAGTAGTGATGTTAGTTATTGTTAGACCTTGTCACTGTAGTTTCAAACATAGTATGGCTAGCGTAACTATAATCAGTATCATTTTCTCCACATTTTAACAGCAAATCCCTAACATATATTTGTTATGACCTAAGAGTCACAGTTGACTCCTTAGACTGTCTCTTTCTCTGGTTTATTGTACATTGGAAAAGTATTAACTCATTATAAAATCATAGATATTCCAGATGTACAACTTAGTGGTCATGATGTTTATAATCACATTTGCATTATGGCTTTTTCTACCAGAGCAATTTTATGTGCCTGTAGAGAAGCCTTACCTAATAGCCATTCATACTGTAAAGCACACAAATATGGTCAAAGCAGCAGTATTCTGCGATTGGGGCAAACACTGCCACTAAGTCAGTGAGTCTGGAGCTGATACATGTATAGAAGATTCAGATGACTGGAGAAGCATCTACCTTCTCACCTGAGAAGGAACCAGAGTCAGTCTTTGGTCTTAGGACCTCACTCTTGATTGCACTGAGGGCAGGTTGCAGTGAACGATACTCTCAGTGCTCTTCTCTCATATCCGTTTCCCTCCCCCAGCTTTTGGGATGACCTCGTTCACCGTCGCCATACTGATCACTCAGGTGCTGGGCTATGTACTCGCCGTGGTTGGATTTTGTCTCTGTGTCACAGGTAAAAGTTATACCCTTCTGTAGTCTCAGTTTGGATTTCTCTAAGGAACAGTTCTTTTTTTCTTTTTCTTCCCTTCTTTATTCCTTATTCTGTTTGTTTGTTTGTTTGTTTTTAATAGATAGCTCTTTTAAAAATACAGTTTTAGGTCACAGCAAAGTTGAGTGGCAAGAACAGAGAATTTCCATATGCTCTCACCCCTTTCATATGTCCTGCCCGGCCACAGGTCCCCGCTGTATCCCATACCAGACTGTACATTTGTTACAATCAGCGAGCCACCATTGACACATCACTAAATTACTCAGAAGTCTATTACTTCCATTTCTGCTTGGTGTTGTGCATTCCTTGGCAATGACAAATGTACAGGGGCATGTATCCACCACCATGGCATTACACTGAACACTTTCAATGCCCTAAAAATCCCCTGTGCTTCACTGTGCATCCATTCCTCCCACTGATCTCCTGGCAACACTGACATTTTCACTAACTCTGCAGTTTTGTATTTTGCAGGATGTTTTAGAGTTGAAATCACTCAGTGTATATATAATCTTTTTCATGTGGGCTTTTTTCACTTAGAACCATGAATCTAAGTTTCCTCCAGTCTTTTTGTAGCTTGATGTTTGATTATTTTTTAGTGCTGAACAACATCCTATTGTGTAGATACACCATAGTTTGTATATGCATTCACCTATTGAGGTTGCTTTCAATTTTTTGTGATTATGAATAAAGTTGCTATTAACATTCTTTGACTCCTGTTCTTACATAAACATAAATTTTCAACTTCATGTGGGTAAATACCAAGGAGTACAGCTTCTGGATTGTATGTTAAGGCGTGGTTAGTTTTGTAATAAACTGCCAAACTCATTGGTTCTGTTGCATAATGACCATCACCAGTGAATGGAACTTCCTGTTTCTCCACATACTTGCCATCATTTGGTGTTGTGAGCTTTTTTTTTTTTTCTCATTTTCCCCACAGTAAGTGGTATTTTCCACATTGCTACAAGAATGTTGGCTATATATGGTATGTAGACTATATTGGCAGCCAAACTATTGTGCCTATATTTTTAGAAGAACTTTTAAAATAACCAGGTACAAGTACGTTGGTGCCTTAGACTTTACACACTTTTTCATTAGCTTTGGTATAATAAGGTGTGTGTCATGGAACAATGGATTTTTTTCTTAAAATAATTTGGAGCTATTTCATTGACAAAGATAATAATAATTTTTATTATCCATATGTACATTAAGTTTTGTTTGTTGATCATTGGAACAAGAATTACTCTCCTTAAAACTATTAGTTATTGTTAGTTACTTTTAAACTTCAGTAATTTTAAAGGCATTTCTAATACAAGATTTTATTTGTTTTTGCAGCGTGCATACCAGTGCATGGTCCTCTTCTGATTTCAGGTTTGGGTATCATAGCTCTAGCAGAATTACTTGGACTAGTTTATATGAAATTTGTGGGTAAGTCAATCTTACTTTTGTAACCCTATGCCAGGAATTTTAGATACAACAGAAAATGTTTTTAGTCCAAATAAATGTATTGATAACTGCAAAAATGAGAAAAATACAGTTGGAATGAGAATAATTAATTAACAGTTTATGTCAGCTTCTCCCATACCCAAAGAACAGGCATGGGTGTACCACCAGTGGTTCACAGCTACCCAGCAGACAGATGCAGGAATTGTGGTCCTTTGTCAATATGGTAAAGAGGGTTTCTACCTCCTTATTATATATGAGGTATATGAATTATTGAAAAGTTTGGATTATAAATTACTTTAAATGAAAGTGACTTTATGTCTTAGAGAATGTAGACTTTCTATACCACGTAAAGGAAAAGATTTTTGACAGATCCATTTGAATTGATAGAAAGAGATTCTTCATGGTTCTGTCATTTCTGTGGTAGAGCTCTTTGGTGTAGACCTGTTTGTCACTTGAAGTTCTTCTTTATACATGGACAGTACTAAAAAGACAGAAATTGACAATCAAAATCTGTCACTTCTGCTGATTTAAAGAGCAGTGGCTTCCAGTGCATAACTTTTAACACATTTGTTTTTAGATTTAGGATTTTACTACTTTTAAAATTAATTCTTAGTATATATGGAATTAGCTTTTTTGGTTTAACCTTATTTAATTTGCCAGTTTTCAAATAGAGAGTTCTGAATAAATCTTTATTTTGACTATAAATGGAAAAATAATGCTTTTAATAGAGCCCAAAACTAGTGTTGTCTTCCTTAAGCTATAGATATTCCCTATAATCTGATTTACAGCAGTCACTCTATAATAAAGAAAAACTCTTCACTCCCTAGCACAATAAGTTATAAATTAATGGAATAAAAAGAATCAGTGCTTCACTTTGGTTCGGGTAAACTTTATGTTTCAAAAATTATTACAAAACTTGAATTGTTATAGTCAAGACATTTACCATACGACTTGTGTAATACTTCAAATAAATTTTACTTTTATTTCTGAATTAACTCATGGTGACAGAGAGTTTGATTGTTATATTTTTTCCATTTTTTAAATTAATGCTTCTTAGATATAAAAATGAAATAGCCAAACTTTACCTATCTCTAGTTTATGTATTTATAATCTTTAGTTATTCCTCAATGAAATTTCCTAATTTGCTCCACGTAAATCCATAAAGCACAATTAAGGGATTGTACGTAGACTGGCATTCATGTGGTAGCTGTAGGGAGCATCTTGAATGTTTATGCATATTCTATATTTGCATTCTACTTTCCAGTCCCCAGGGGTTTGGTTCTTAAAGATGGCACTGCTGATTTTGTTATTCCCCATGTGTGCCTAAGAGCAGTGTGTGAACTGCATATTTATATAACCCTGGTGAAATGATATTAGGTATCTTTGATAGTGAGTTCTGTATTGTTATTTCCCACTATCTGAATTGCTTCCCTTTTCCTTCCTGTGCTTTCCCTTGCTTTCCACATCTGACAAAGAATGGTGTTCAGTACAGTTGGCTCAGGTCTGGCAGCCCTCTCAAGTGTTAATAGGCCCTGCCTAGCTGCCTCCCCCACACACATTGCTCTTCCCCTGAGAAGCCTGTGAAGCCATGCAAATGCAAATGTAAAGGTTACTGTAATAAAATTAGAGTGAGAGTGAAACTTCCACAAGTTCCTCAAATTACTTTTTCTTTATCATAGTTTGATGCATAAATATACTATATTTAAGTTAAGAATTTGATTCAATTGAATTAACATTTTGAAAATATCCTAAATTAACTTTTCAAATCAACTTGTCCAATGCCAGAGTGCAGAAAGATACCTTCAGTCAGTTGAAAGGCAAGAAGAGAAAAGGTACAGGAAAGTTGCTCTTTAGATAATGTGGTAGACTAGGAAAATTCATGTGTTTTGCTTATATGATCTGACTCTGTAAATCAATATGTATAACATTAAGGTTGCAAATTTGAGCAATTTTATGGGAAAGTAAAAGTTGTAAATGTTTCAAAAATAATTTTTACTCATTGCAGATGTGTATTAGAAATAAATATTAATTTAAACACAACAGATAGTTAAAAAAAAACAAATGCTCTCTTTAAGCATGAATTAATGTCCTTCTATATCTTTATTATTTCTAAGTTTAAATTTGTAGCCTTAATTGTTAAAAGTGGGATTTTGACTTGCACTTTCTTTTGTAATTGTATTTAATTTAAATACTTAAAAGTACATTTTAATTTTTTGAAGTGAGACAGGGACTGGAAAAATAAGACTGCAGATAGGATGTAAAAGATTGATACAGATATCTATACATACACATATATACATTATTGGGGGAGGAGAGAGTTAATTGTCAATTCTTGATTCTGATAAACACATGAATGAGCTAAAAAATAAAACTTCAGTATATTATCTCTGACCTTTCATAGTACCAATCAGAATTTTACATAGCTATTTGGTTCTCTTTTCCTTGACCACATTTATATGTAGGGCATGATTTTCTTGAAGTCAGTTGTATATACATAAAACTCTCTTAGTAATGCCAATGAAGTTCTGTCATTCCGCCTTTTTAATTTGGTAGGCTATTAAATGGAATGCACTCCAACCATTATTCCTTTAAAAAGAAACTGCCTTCATATTTGGATATAAAGAACAAAATGCTTTCCCAAGGGCCTCCAT